>CAWUFW010020425.1:0-151898 GCA_963921515.1 Calotriton arnoldi | reverse complement strand
ACCACTGCACTACCCTAAACCCTAAAACACTACCCCCAGCAGTACCCCCTACGCTACCCAAACACCACTGCACTACCCTAAACCCTAAAACACTACCCCAGCAGTACCCCCTACACTACCCAAACACCATTGCACTACCCTAAACCCTAAAACACTACCCCCAGCAGTATCCCCTACACTACCCAAACACCACTGCACTACCCTAAACCATAAAACACTACCCCCAGCAGTACCCCCTACGCTACCCAAACACCACTGCACTACCCTAAACCCTAAAACACTACCCCCAGCAGTACCCCCTACACTACCCAAACACCATTGCACTACCCTAAACCCTAAAACACTACCCCCAGCAGTATCCCCTACACTACCCAAACACCACTGCACTACCCTAAACCCTAAAACCCTAAAACACTAACCCCAGCACGACCCCCTACACTACCCAAACACCACTGTACTACCCTAAACCCTAAAACACTCCCCCAGCATGACTCCCTACACTACCCAAACACCACTGCACTACCCTAAACCCTAAATCTACCCCCAGCATGACCCCCTACACTGCACAAACACCACTGCACTACCCTAAACCCTAAAACACTACCCCCAGCACGACCCTCTTCACTACCTAAACACAACTGCACAATTTGTTACAGGCGTTGCAACGCAGGCCTGTGGTGCTTACTGGAAGTACCTGGTGGGCTAGTTGGGCCCCAGGGACTCTCAGGATTCAAGGTGACCTAATCCCCCAACTTAAAACGCGCCACGGGGCGCGTTGGTGAAGGGAGGGGGCGGGGCCTCAGGTGACATGTGCGCAAACACGCCCTGTGGTGCGTTTTAAGTTGGGGAGTTAATTCCCTTTGAATCCTGGGGGCCAACTAGCCCACCAGGTACCTTCAGTAAGCACAACAGAGTTGCGTTGCAGAGAGGTGAAAAAGGTGCGTGGCCTCGGAACGCCTCTCTGCAACTCAGCTCTGTGGTCCTAACTGTAGGTACCTGGGGGCTAGTTGGGCCCCAGGGACCCTCAGGATTCAAGGGGACTTAATCCCGCAACTTAAAACGCGCCACGGGGCGCGTTTGCACACATGTCACCTCAGGCCCCCCTCCCTTCACCACTGTGCAAACGCGCACTGGCTCTGGTTAGTCAGAGTCAGTTACCACCAGTACCCGTCTGAAAAGTTGTGGGCACAGGATGATTTTGCAACAAGGCCTCTTTCTGCTCCTCTGTTGGTTCTTTCTGCACATCTTTTGCTTCTTTCTGTGCGTTTTTTCTTCTTTCTTCACATGTCCTACCTCTGTTGGCATAGTTAGAAACTAGCATTTAAAAACCTTTGAAATTCACTTAAAAAATCATAGGTTTCAGGCACGTTATAGTTAGAAATTAGCATTTAAAAAACCTTTGAAATTCACTGAAAAACCATAGGTTTCAGGCACGTTATAGTTAGAAATTAGCATTTAAAAAACCTTTGAAATTCACTGAAAAACCATAGGTTTCAGGCACGTTATAGTTAGAAATTAGCATTTAAAAACCTTTGAAATTCACTGAAAAAACCATAGGTTTCAGACACGTTATAGTTAGAAATTAGCATTTAAAAAACCTTTGAAATTCACTGAAAAACCATAGGTTTCAGACACGTTATAGTTAGAAATTAGCATTTAAAAACCTTTGAAATTCACTGAAAAAACCATAGGTTTTAGGGACAGTTATAGTTAGTTGGACATTGCACTCGTACAAAACCCATGAAATTCCCCTGTTATAGTTAGTTCAGCTAACTATAACTCGCGCCCCGCAATGCACTGCTGATGACGTCACATATTACATCACTCATGACATGGTCAGTGACATCACTGATGACATCACTGATGACATCTCAAATGACATCACTGATGACATCATCCATGTGATAATTTCATGCATCTTCTCACACCCTAATATAACTTTTGATACACCCACTCTAAATTACAGACTGCCATTTTCAAAACCATAGACACTCCAACACCAAAAACTACATACCCACTCACTGATTCTTAGGTCTACATACACATCCACTCACTCACCTGTACAGTCACTCATACTTACAGTCACTCAGTACAGGACTATCATATGCACTCATACACCTATATAAACACTCACACACCGCCACTCATCCATAGAGGTACTCACACACCTAGTCAGTCATGCAAAAAATTAATCACACATCCATTTACTCACCTATACAGTTATACAGACACCAGCTCACTTACTCATACAAATACTAGCACATTCTTATGCTCTTATACAATAACTGATACAAGCACACACGCATCCATACAGCCACTCTCACAATAACACACTCTCACTTATAGCCATTTAAATACTCTAACACACATATATACTGCCTTTTACATTTATAGTTACTCGCACATGTACCACTAAGATATACATTCACTCACTAACACACCCATACACACACTCACCCACCCAAGCAGTCCATCACAGATGCACTCTTGAAATCATGCACCCAGTGAATCACCCACTCACACATCTATGTATAGAGTCACACACACCCCGCCCACACAAACACTCAGGCAGCCATACAGATACTCAGAGAACCAATCAATAACCCATATAGACACTCATGTAGCTATTCGCAAATCCATGCATCCACTTACACACCAACAAACAGACGGATACAGACATTCACACAGTTTACTCATGCATTCAGTAAGATACGTTTAATCACTCACTTGTAGAGTCAGTCACTCACGTACTAAATCATCCATTCAGACACTTATACACCCACTCATTCTTCAATACGCCTTTCCCTATATATATTAAACATATTTAAACTTTACAGAAACACACAGTCACTGGATGATGTCATCAGTGATGTCATCAGTGATGTCATTTGAGATGTCATCAGTGATGTCATCAGTGATGTCACTGACCATGTCATGAGTGATGTAATATGTGACGTCATCAGCAGTGCATTGAGGGGCGCGAGTTATAGTTAGCTGAACTAACTATAACAGGGGAATTTCATGGGTTTTGTACGAGTGCAATGTCCAACTAACTATAACTGTCCCTAAAACCTATGGTTTTTTCAGTGAATATATATATATATATATATATATTATCTACTGGCGGTCGCCAGTAGATAGTTATAGTTACAACCTATTATCCATAGGAAATCCGCGACATTCTATTTGAAATAACTTTGGCGCCGGTTGACGAATCTTCGTGAAAGTTTCCAACTTGTTGAAGCGCTCCGCTCCGCTCCTACCCTGAAAGTCTCGGGTGATACGTGAAGCGGGGGCCGAGAAAAAGGGGGGTCCCAAAACGCGTTTTCCCCATTCATTTTTCCATAGGAACCTTTAGTCGCAGCTACAGCCCGAACTGCTGAACGGAATTACACCAAATTTGGCAAAGAGGTAGTCCTTGGTTCAGACTGGTGCCTTTTGCTTAAATGGTGTAAATCCGTTCAGTAGTTCCTGAGAAAATCAAAAGTAAAAGTACATATATATCTATGGGCGCGTCGGATACGCGTACCCTCAGCGCACCCTGCGCGCACCGTCCCGATCACGAGCTGCATGCTAATTGGTTGTCAGCTGGCTGTCAACATTCCAATTCAGGAAGTGTTGGCAGCTATTTTGTCCCTCGGTAGAACCGAGGGACAGAAACAAGTGCGCAAAGCGCAAAAGGGGGCAGGGTAGAAACACCCTGACCTCTAGGTCTGCTCAGGGGTCCCACAAGGACCCCCTGGGCAGAAAAGATTATTTTTTTAAATCGGCGGGATGCGCTTAGGTGCGCGTATCCCGCCGAGAAAAAAAAAAACAAGTGTGCAAACGCACAAAGGGGGCAGGGTAGAAACACCCTAACCCCTAGGCCTGCTCAGGGGTCCCACAAGGACCCCCTGGGCAAAAAAAGCATTTAAAAAAATCGGCAGGATGCGCTCAGGGTGCGCGAATCCTGCCGAGAAGAAATCGAAGCGCGGTCTCCCGCGCTCGATCAGTATTTGCCCCGGGTGGCCCAAGTCCCGGGGGCATGCTGGGGGTGGTTTATTTTATGTATGGGGGCCTCAAGGGCCCCCAAGCCCCGGGACCGCCACCCCCGGGGCTTTCTTGTGAAATGGTGCGGGAGGGCTCTGAGCCCTCCCGCAGCCCCGGGGACCACCACCTCCCGGGGCTTTTTTAAAAATTAAACAACCTGTGTGGGGGCTCCAGCCCCCACACGCCCCGGGACCGCCACCTCCCCGGGCACTAACAAATTAAAATGGGGGTCCGTTTTGGACCCCCGAAGCCCCGGGACCACCACCTCCCGGGGCTGTGCTGATGTAGGGAGGGGGCCGCGCGGCCCCCTCCTGGAGCCCTTGATGGCCCTGGGGACCACCACCCCCAGGGCCGGCTCCTGCAGTGTCCCGGGTGCCTACCCCGGGACACTGTAGTTTGCTATGGCAGGACGGAGCCTCGCGGCTCCCGTCCTGCCATAGCAAACTGCTTTGGATATTGGAAGAGAGAGCAGGAAACCTGCTCTCTCTTCCAATATCCAAAGCGATTGCTTTTCCACATGGGGAGCAGCATGTCAGCTGCTCCCCATGTGGAACAGCAATGCCGGCTCCCAAGGGACGTGGGGAGCCGGCGGGACTGTGGGGGATTGGGGACCCCCCACAGTCCCCAACGGAGAGGGCCAGCCCCGGGGGATGGGGTCCCCGGGGCAAGTAGTGGCTCGGGAGGGGGCCACGCAGCCCCCTCCCCAAAAAAGAGCCAAAAATTTTTTTTAAAAAGGAAAGGCCGGCCCCGGGGGATGGGGTCCCCGGGCCTTAAAATGGCCAGAGGAGGGGGCCACGCTGCCCCCTCAAAAAAAAAATATAGAGGCCATGCCCCGGGGATGGGGTCCCCGGGCCAATACAGGCCAAGGGAAGGGGGCCACGCGGCCCCTTCCCGTTTTTTTTTTTTTAAAGGTAATTTTAAAAAGGGGTAAGGCCCTGGGGGATGGGGTCCCCAGGGCCCAAAAAAAGAAAAAGGAAGGGGGCCACACAGCCCCCCTTCAGGGAAGAATTTTTTTTTTTTTTAAACGATCGGGCCCGCAGGCCCCGCCCCTTCCTTCACCACTCTGCAAACGCGCCCTGGCGCGTTTGCAGAGGGGGAACGAATTCCCCTTGAATACTGGGGGTCCCTGGGGCCAACTAGCCCACCAGGTACCTCCAGTATGCGCCAGGGGCTGCCTTGCAGAGAGGTGTACAGAGGCCACGCCCCTTTTACACCTCTCTGCAACGCAGCTCTGTGGCGCTTTGGAGGTATATGGTGGGCTAGTTGGACTCCGGGGACCCTCAGGATTCAAGGGGACTTAATCCCCCAACTTAAAATGCGCCACGGGCGCGTTTGCACAGTGGTGAAGGGAGGGCGGGGCTTCAGGTGACATGTGTGCAAACAGGCCCCGTGGCGCGTTTTAAGATGGGGAATTAAATCCCTTCAATCCTGAGGGTCTCTGGGAGCCAACTAGCCCAACAGGTACATCCAGAAAGCGCCACAGAGCTGCGTTGCAGAGAGGTGTAAAGGGGTGTGGCCTCTCTACACGTCTCTGCAACGCAGCCCCTGGCGCATATTGGAGGTTCCTGGTGGGCTAGTTGGCCCCTAGGGACCCTCAGGATTCAAGGGGACTTAATCCCCAACTTAAAACGCGCAACGGGGCGCGTTTGCACAGATGTCACCTGAGGCCCCGCCCCTCCCTTCACCATTGTGCAAATATTCCTCTAAAATCAGCCGAAATACGAATTCCGATTTACTCACCTGTTATCAGGAGAGACCTCAGTGCTGCATCTTTCAGCCCAGTACTGGTCCTGAAAAGTAATTTTAACCGTACTTACCGGTAACTTGAATTTCCTTCATAGGCTAACATTGACTGGTTTCACTTGGAAATTCTTCTAAGTGTGGAGTTTTGGAACATTAAAATATTCCTCTAAAATCAGCCGAAACACGAATTCCGATTTACTCACCTGTTATCAGGAGAGACCTCAGTGCTGCATCTTTCAGCCCAGTACTGGTCCTGAAAAGTAATTTTAACCGTACTTACCGGTAACTTGAATTTCCTTCATAGGCTAACATTGACTGGTTTCACTTGGAAATTCTTCTAAGTGTGGAGTTTTGGAACTTTAAAATATTCCTCTAAAATCAGCCGAAATACGAATTCCGATTTACTCACCTGTTATCAGGAGAGACCTCAGTGCTGCATCTTTCAGCCCAGTACTAATCCTCAAAAGTAATTTTAGCCGTACTTACCAGTAACTTGAATTTCCTTGCATAGGATATCATTGCCTGCTTTTTGCTGAAAAAGTTTCTAAGTGTTGATTTTTGGAACTTTAAAATATTCCTCTAAAATCAGCCGAAATCCGAATTCTGATTTACTCACCTGTTATCAGGAGAGACCTCAGTGCTGCATCTTTCAGCCAAGTACTGATCCTCAAAATTAATTTTAACCGTACTTACCGGTAACTTGAATTTCCTTCATAGGCTAACATTGACTGGTTTCACTTGGAAATTCTTCTAAGTGTGGAGTTTTGGAACTTTATAATATTCCTCTAAAATCAACCAAAGTACGAATTCCAATTTACTCACCTGTTATCAGGAGAGAACCCAGTGCTGCATCTTTTAGCCCAGCACTGACCCTGAAAAGTAATTTTAACCGTACTTACCAGTAACTTATATTTTCTAACATAGGAATCCATTGTCTGGTTTTCAGCAGAAAACTTTCAAAGTGTCGATTTTCACAAACTACAAATATTCCTTAAAAATCGCCTGTATGACTTAAACGCATTCATTCAACTGTTTACAGGAGATGCACCAGTGCTGGATCCAGGATCCAACACTGAGTAAGAAAAAGTAACGATAACAGTTTTTACCTGCTAAGTGAATTTCCTTCCATAGGATAACATTGGTGATTCTATGAGAAAAAGTTTCTAAGTGTCAACTTTTAAAGTACAATAATATTCCTTAAAAATCACGACTGTAACCAAAACGCTTTTACTCAACTGTTTACAGGAGATGTGCCAGGACTGAATCTAGGATCCAGTCCTGTGGTTAGAAAAGTAATCCATAAAGTAACTAATTGCATTTAACTAGAAATTCACATTGAGCTGAATGTTGCATTGTGTTTGAAAATGTGTTGCACATTGCAACAACTGTAACTACTGTACTTAAAAGTCTATTGCCTATGTGCAAAGTATTTAAACTAAAGTAATTCATTCTGAGAAAGTATTTTTTGTAATGTAATGTATAATGTAATTACAATGTAATTTAAATAATAAAATATGTAAAAAAAAATTGTTTCTAAAAATGTAGTAAATCAGTATTTTAAAGATTTATATAACAATTAATACATTTAAAAATTGTCATTTACAAAACCTTTGAAATTCACTGAAAAAACCGTAGGTTTCAGACATGTTATAGTTACAAATTAGCATTTAAAAACCTTTGAAATTCACTGAAAAAACCATAGGTTTCAGGGACGTTATAGTTACAAATTAGCATTTAAAAAACCTTTGAAATTCACTGAAAAAACCATAGGTTTTAGGGACAGTTATAGTTAGTTGGACATTGCACTCGTACAAAACCCGTGAAATTCCCCGTTATAGTTAGTCCAGCTAACTATAACTCACGCCCCGCAATGCACTGCTGATGACGTCACATATTACATCACTCATGACATGGTCAGTGACATCACTGATGACATCACTGATGACATCTCAAATGACATCACTGATGACATCACTGATGACATCATCCATGTGATAATTTCATGCATCTTCTCACACCCTAATATAACCTTTGATACACCCACTCTAAAGTACAGACTGCCATTCGCAAAACCATAGACACTCCAACACCAATAACTACATACCCACTCACTGATTCTTAGGTCTACACACACACATCCACTCACTCACCCGAACAGTCACTCATATTTACGGTCACTCAGTACAGGACTATCATATGCACTCATACTCCTATATAGACACTCAAACACCGCCACTCATCCATAGAGGTACTCACACACCTAGTCAGTCATGCAAATAATTAAACACACTACCATTTACTCACCTATACAGTTATACACACACCAGCTCACTTACTCATACAAATACTAGCACATTCTTACGCTCTTATACAATCACTGATACAAGCACACACTCATCCATACAGCCACTATCACAATCAGTCACTCTTGCTTATAGCTATTTATATACTCCAACACACATATATACTGCCTTTCACATATGTAGTTACTCACACATGTACCACTGGGACATACATTCACTCACTAACACACTCTTACACACACTTACCCACCCATACAGTCTATCACAGATGCACTCTTGAAACCATCCACCCAGTGAATCACCCACTCACACATCTATGCACAGAGTCGCACACACCCCTCCCACACAAACACTCAGGCACCCATACAGATACTCACACAAGCATTCAATAACTCATATAGACACTCATGTAGCTATTCTCAAACACATGCAGCCACTTACAAAGCAACAGACAGACGGATACAGACATTCACCCAGTTTAGTCACTAACCCATGCATTCAGTAAGATACGTTAAATCACTCACTTATACAGTCAGTCACGCACCTACTAAATCATCCATACAGACACTTACACACCCACTCATTCTTCAATACGTCTTTTCCTATATATATTAAAAATATTTAAACTTTACAGAAACACACAGTCACTGGGTGATGTCATCAGTGATGTCATCAGTGATGTCATTTGAGATGTCATCAGTGATGTCATCAGTGATGTCACTGACCATGTCATGAGTGATGTAATATGTGACGTCATCAGCAGTGCATTGCGGGGGCGCGAGTTATAGTTAGCTGGACTAACTATAACGGGGGAATTTCACGGGTTTTGTACGAGTGCAATGTCCAACTAACTATAACTGTCCCTAAAACCTATGGTTTTTTCAGTGAATATATATATATACAGATACACTACACACTCACACATATATGTAGGATTAGGGAAAGGGCTTTTTTATGGTGTTTTTAGGGTTTAGGCATGAGTAAGTGTATTGTGTGGTAAGGGTGTTTTAAGGGTTAAGTGGTGGGAAACGGTAAAGGGTGATTTTACGGTTTAAGTGTGGGTAAGTGTATTGGGTGATAAGGGTGTTTTTAGGGTTTAGGGGTGGGTAAGGGTATTGGGTGTTGTGAAGATTTAGGGGTGGGAAGGGTATTATGTGGTAAGGGTGTTTTTAGGGTTATGGGGTGGCTGAGTTTAAGGTTTGATAATGGAATATGCATATATGAGTGTGTATATATGTATACAGATACACACACACACTTATAGAAAACATGGGATTTCACACACTGATATATACTTACCATTGCATGGTAATGTCAATGCTTGGTAAAGGCATTGCATAGTAAAGGATGCATGGTAAAGGCATGTGTGGTAAAGGCATTTGTTGTAATGTCATACAACCTGGTGGAAGAATTGGCAGGGAGGTCTATTAGCTGTAGAGAAAAGTAGGGGGAGGTATAGTTAGATAACATCCTATTATAATAGGAAAAGGCAAAGCAGTGGCTTAACAATACGATACAGTGTTGAAATCAAACGATATCCTGGGGGTACTGCCAAAATGGCACTACTACAATCAATGATGGAAAACTGCAACTGTAGCCACACTAGGTCACATGCAGAGAGACCCAGTGGTCAGAGTGGGTGTGCCCTGAATGTTCCTCCCTAAGATTGAAACCCAGAGGGTCCCAATCTTAGGGATCTACTGTAGTTACAGCGGCACATACATACATGAAACACACATGCATATAGGTGCATTTGATACACATCAGGATGACAATATCATAATTATTGAAGGAACTGTCTGGTCTTTCATTTGGTGTGTTAGACCTGTCAGCCTTAAGGTGGTCTTTCCCCAAACATTTTGGCCTGCTCCTCCATTTTCGCTAATCTCATTTTTGTTGGCCTTAGGACTATGTACTTTATTGCTGCTAACCAGTGCTTAAGTGCACGTGCTCACTCCCTAAAACATAATAACATTGGCTTACACCCAATTGGCACTTTTAATTTACTTGTAAGTCCCTAGTAAAGTGGTACTAAATGTACCCAGCACCTGTAAATTAAATGCTACTAGCAGGCCTGCTGCACTAATTGTGCTATTCACTCAAGTAGCCTTTTAAACCTCTCAGACCTGCCATTGCAGTCTGTGTGTTCAGTTTTAAACTGCCATTTTGACTTAGCAAAATATACCCGTTGCCAGACCTAAACCTTCCTTTTTAGTACCTATAAGTGACCCTTAGGGCATGGTCTAAGCAGCCCAGAGGGCAGGGTGCATTGTATTTAAAATGTTAGACCTGCACTTTTAAGTTTTACATATCCTGGTGGTGAAAAACTCATACATTTGATTTTCACTACTGCAAGATCCACTTCTCCCATACAATAACTTTGGGTTACATTATTACATTTAATATGTGCTAACGTTCAATTGGGAGGAAGTAGGAATGTCGTGTAGCTCCTATAGTACCGCTGCAGGACCTGCACGTTTGGATAACATACTGCGGGCTTGGTGGCAGGCTGACTCTGAGCACCCCCACCGTATATGTTAGCCTAGTTTTGCATTAGCTAGCTCGCAGTGCCACTAGTGCCTCCTCTTATCGGGGAGAGATTAGTTTCTGGCAACCTTAGAACATGACAACCCTGATTCCCTCAGAATCGTGGAAACAATGTACTACCTTTCGTTCAGTCATTTGTGCTCACTCGTTCTGTTTGTCTCAGAGAGTTACACAGAATAAACAGTCGGGCGTTTCAATAAGTATTTATTGAACAGTTGTTATTCTAGTGTAAAATATATGTGCTGCGGTAACCAGCAGACAATAGCAGAGATATATGATCAGCAGCACGATAAAAGCAAAGGGATAGAACAGTTCTACCATATTGCGATAATCATGAGTACATACATGAATATAAAAGCATTATGCAAGTGCGCGTACTCCTACGATGCCTACCTAGATGTACCTGTATGTACCTAGCATATGTGTGTAGGTCTTAGAAGCTAAGAGCCAAGAATCCTCCTAGGATTTAGTTGAACCCCCATACCTGAATAGAGAGAGTGTTGGACACCGCCCTGGTATCGAGTTGGACACCCCGTCCGGGTTGTGTCAGACCACTGTCAGCTTGAGCGACTGCATGCAGGAGCCTCAGCGTCTCTGGTCAGTGTGTCAGCATGGAAGTCTCGGTTCCCTCCCTCTTACCGGGGCAAGATGTGGTGTATTTATACCCTGAAGACGCTGATCTTCATGCAAGGTTTGTATTGGTCCTCCATTAGGCTTTAGGAAGACGTCAGGGGTGAACTCTGTACATACATATTATGCAAGTGGAATATTCTTAGAAAGTCATGCATAATTTATGAGTACAGTGTGGGCCTGAGTTTGGGAAAACCCTGGTGCCTGCAAAACCACAAGGCAGATAACGTTCAGCCCTCAGAGCACGTTGTGTACTGGATGGGACCAATGTAGGTGAAAGAGCATGCCTATATAAGGAATCATGACTATAATAGGGCATGTATGGTTATTACCGTAATAGGGCATATGCGACTATGACCATAATAGGGCAAGTACGTATATGACCATATTAGGATAAATATGAATACGTCTATTTTAGGGCATGTATGAACGGGCCTACATTAGGGTCTCTAAACGGGATATAACACCCACTCCTCTTCCGAAAAGGATAACAATGACCATACTATAAAATCTGGACAATTTAAAATATTTTTAAAATCGGTAAAAACATCAGTTTAAAAATCGTAAAAAAGATGTTAAAAAAGTGTTAAAAGCCAGCTATTTCCAGTTGCCACGTTTAAAAAGTCAATCACTGTCTCTCCATAAAGTTGTATCACCATAAGCGGGAGAAGGCCATGCTTTCTGCAAGCAACAGTGTCAATTTGTAAGCAAAGTTCCAAATTTAGATCGTTTATTTTGAATCGAGCAAAAGCGGAATTCTTTACCAGGACGCGATGAGCCAATTCGAGATGAAGCGTCTGGGCTAGGAAGCACATCCATATCAGAGTCAGCCACTGCAGTAGACAAATACAACGCCTCGCATAGAACGTCAATCGCACATAGATGGAATGTAGCACTGCCATCAGTCGGAGCTGTGGCATCTGGTGCGGCAGTCGTAACCTGTGTGTCTGCGGAGGAGTCGCCTAACCCAACAGGAGCAAACGGCACCCGTGGATTCTCAAGGAATGCGTTCATCAGAATCGGTAGCCGCTGGGGACAACGCAGAGCGTGGGCCTTTATGGGGTCCAGCATTGCATCCATGTCCGGAGGCGCGTCTGATGGAAATGTTAGACATAAATCCAATGAGCATTCTTCTCCGCAGAACAGGCATCGAAGAACAGGTAAGATGCAGTCTACCCAGACAGGTCTAAACGATAGAAACCAGGAGGCATTGAGTTCTCGCAGACAGGGCAAGCCCAGAAGTTGTACCATGCGTTCACAGTACTTCCGTTCCAGGAGTGTGTTCAACAACCCTTCTGGAATTGGGCCGTCCATTGCGTAGCAGTAGTATTATAATCAGGATTCCAGCAATTAGGAAAAGGATGAGCGGGAATCCTCCAAATACGCTTCCCAATACGGAGTGTATAAAATTTGGGATTACTCCGAGGACCGTCTGATAGGTGCTCAACAGTCCTGACCCAATGGTCTTAAATAGGTGTACAATACCGCTCGTATCAGACATGTTGAAGATACGACCAACCATTTCTGCAAAATGAATGGGGCAGTTTGTACGTATGAGTGCCTGTATCTCAGTCGAGGTCCTTGCAACTTGAAGTTCATAGGTTTCTCGAGCGGAGGTTAAGGGCACGGGATGCTGCAAAAGCATGGCTTTCAATCTGCTCAGAGTGTCAAATTGTATGAAAGAAACATTCAGCGAAGGCCATAGCGGCGCCTCCCTGACTGTGTTCAGTGGCGGAAACAATACTTGCATACAGCAAGTAACCCTGGAGTTAACAGTTACTAGATATATGACGCCCGGAAGCATCCCACAGCAACCTTGATCATTTAACATTAAGTAACTCCCATTCGATAGCAGCTGGAAAACCGGCGTGATCATGGCCGCTGATGATGGTGATTCGGCTACAGTGAATGGTAACCTTCCCAGTTTCTCAATATGCAGCATTGTGTATTTGGCTCCCCTTTGTGCCATTTCTGTCTGTTTATCAGTTAGATTGTATTCTGAAAACAGAGACGTGCTGTTTATAAAACGCCAGGGCACATAGCCTGCACTCAAAGATTGTAGCGTCCAGCTCAACATCATAATAGAACGTAGTTGAGATTGCCCGTGCTGTAACAAGGCTAAATCTTCTTCTAGTATGTCGATCGCCGAAGACACAATGTTGCCTAAGGAGTAAATCCTGGAGGTAAAAGTTGTTAACCCATTATCCACTACAGCTAATGCCTTCTCTAAGTTAATACGGTCTATTTCCCGTATCCTCTCTGCGGCCTCTTGTTGGGATATTTTCCAGTTTTCATTGTAGTAGGCATAAAGGCCTGCATATATGAAACGTTTCTGACGCTGTTTCTTGGGTCCCAGTACAAAATCTCTAAGATCCATGTCAGATGTGAGTAAGGTCAAGTGGTTTTTCACTTCTGTGAGTGTTGAGGTCTCTAGCCAATCAAGCCACAACTTCCCAACACTATAGGATGTCACTACCCCCGGGTGATGTCTCTGTACATAGCATGGATCAGGCCTATGGATACTAAACCCTTCGGTTGTATTCATAAATCTCTGTTGACATTTGTTTGTGTCAATGGGCCAAACCAGCCATTCTGTCCAATCAGGAACTGATCTGTTGTACTGGAAAATGTCATCTAATTTCACCCCATGTGTAGTTGAATTCTGCCCCCCACCCATCTGTGATGGTGTTGGAAACCCCGGTGTGTTCATTTCCTTGCCTTTGGCTAATCCAAGACAGGTTCTTTGTTGCACAGTTTCATTCAGAAATAACATCTGCTGCGGAATGATGCATGCTCTAAAAAGTGCTTCTATTCCCTGAACTTGCCAGTCCCTAGAACCCCAGATTGATTTTGAATCTATTGTGTCTTTCCATAGATCGAAACCCTGTTTTGACAACTGTTTCAGAAAGGATGCAGAGTAGATATGTTTGGTGTTTGTTAACATAATTTTCTGAGCTGAAATTTCTGCCACTTTATAATAAAATGACTTCGGGTCGGATGTGTTAAACCCTGAGAAGTATGTGAATTTCTGTGCAAATGCTTGCGAACTACCTTTTGGAGTTGTTGGGCAGTGTTCCCTCTGGTGGTACTCAAATACATTTCTAGGTGTTATAGACTTGAGTAAGAAATGATGACCATATTGCTGATAGCAGTACAATGTATCATATAGTCTGAAGTACCTTCTAACATTTCATTGTTCAGGAATGCAGCTGTTTTTTCTAGATCAGACATCATAGCATTTACAGTTTCAGTGTCCCAATCATCAGAAAATGTACTGGCGGTAATGAAATCACTTAAAGAAATTTTAAATACATGTTTTAGCTTTAAAAGTTCAGTTGGACCTAATATATCATAATCAATCTTGTCCCATACTATACCGTCCGGTATAGGAACTGCTGTGATGTTCACTGAAGACAAGTCTCTTGGTTCACGATGTGAAGACTGGTGTGGTTTTAAAATCAAATTGACTCTTTGGGCTGTAGAGCTTGGTTGGAGGTATCGTCCATTAATAAGCATACTAAAAGTTACTATTAAACCTGGCCAGAAAATGAAAAATAAAATCCCAGTGATATACCATAGTTCTATCCAAGGTGACACCAGGTAAGTCTTTCTAAAAAAGTTCAAAAAGTCAATGACTTTTTGTTGGAGTGATTTTTTGGCTGGCGTCGTTTCCGGCTCGATTGGGTCCAGTGAAAACGTATCAAAGTTCATGAAATAGCCAGAAGCAGTTCGATCAATTGTTGGAATTGCATCGGGATTTGTTGAAATCGGATTTTGCTCTTGACGAGGCATGTTGACGTAGAAGTCTGTATTAGGTCTGATTGCAACTTAGTTGTTAAGTTGATGTACTTCGTGTTGAAGTGGAACGAGTTCCATAGCATTGTTGCTTAGTCCTTCATTCCGTACAGGTGCATCTTCAAACGTGATGAGTCTTTCTGTTTGCACTTCTTGGATTGTAGCAAGAGGAGGGCGTCTGCTACTCTGGAGTCCACGAGGCCTACTGTTTAGTATCGGCCACATAGTGTGGTTTGATTAAGTCAATTGAGACAAATCTTTTCTCCTTTTTTCCGGCAAGAGGCGGCAGAAGTACAGTTCTTGTGCCGTGGATTGCAAGGACCGGTACAGGCTTTCTGTAGGATGACCCAAATTCTTTCTTGTCAGCAATCTTCTCTCTGACCAGATCCCCGATCTTAGGGATCCAGATTGGTCTTGCCGTTACTGCCTTGACTTCCTCAGTGGCGGTCTGTTTCTGGAACACGTTACTCTGTTGTGTCCTGGATTCATTTAGATCCTGTAAAACAGCCAAACAATCATGGATATCAAATGGTTTTTCATCCGCCACTGCGCCTTCACAATCAAGATCAGATACCCACATTCTCGTCCCAAATAGGACCTCGTAAGGAGTGACACCTCCTAGAGAGCTTCTTGGCTGGTTATTGAGCGCGCGCTGTACCCCATAAAGGTGATCGACCCATCTACCGCCCTTGCCTAATACCCTAGCTGTTAAAGATTGCTTTAAGTCTCGGTTTTTCCTCTCCACAACAGAATTTCCCTTGGGATGATACGGAGATGAGTACCGCAATGCTACGCCCATTCCTTACATGGCCTCTTTGTAAGCCCGAGAGCTAACCGCCGGACCACGGTCAGAATGTAACGTGCCAACTGCATATGTGCCGATAAAGACTCGCAAATCTTTTATAACAGTTCGAGCATCAGCCGAGCGCTGAGGCCAAACCCATAGGAATCTTGAGCAGGAATCCACTGCAACCATGGTATATTTCTTTGACCCATCAGATTGTAGGGGACCACAGTGGTCCAAATACACACATGCGAGAGGTTTGTCTGACTTCAGCATTGGTGTCTGTGCTGGGCGTTTTACGGTGGAGCAGTGCTTAATTTGTGCCAGTGTTTTCCGGTGCTTAGCACTGGCACTTATTTCTTAGGGCTGGGTCTATACACGATAACGGTCTCTCCAGTGAATAGATGATATTGCATCAGCAGCACTGCTCGTGTTTTACCTTCAGCGGGGCCCTTCCGGCAAGACTAGTCGTGATACGAAATTGCTTCTTTGCAACCCGTTCGGAAAATACCTAGTGCATTTGTAACTGTCCCCAAAATATTCCAAGGGTGGAGTTGGAATAGTTAACAAGCCTCCTTCTCTGCATATACCTACCTACCACCCTCACATTCAAAGGGGGCAAGCTCTGAGGAAGTTACACTTTAACTTGTTCTTCTGGGCAGGTGTGCGTTTATTATTTTTTACGTCACATTCATCCTTCATGAAAGGACTGCAGCATTTATTATTGACAAGCGACGTGCAGCTCACGCTCTCTGCGTGAAAGGCACGTGGGTCGTATTTTCATGAAAGAGGCGGGGCCTTCGAATCTTGCTGGAGCTGCATGCCACGGTAAGGGGTAAATAAATCCATTTTTTTCAAGGAGTAGTAACTCCGTGCTTTGTTACTTACAGCATGTGTTACGCCGGGTTTAATTATTTTAACATACCCAGCTGTGGGACATGTTTTTTTAGGACTTATTCCCAGGGGATGACAATGAGACAGTTAATTTACCTTATTAGGTTCCCGTGATTATAAAACGAATGGCTCTCGAAAGAAACTGCTCTATGAAAAGCACGCGCTCGTCCAGGGAAGCCCTTGTTCCTTGACTTTGTTAATTTGTAAATAAATCCATGCCTGCCTGGATTCGGTCAGTGGTGCTTGATTGAGCGTGCCGTGCTGTAAAATATTTAAATTTGGATGCGGGGCCTCTTGACACACACACACAGCCAGAAACTGCCTGGGCGTGGTGACGTCAGCCCCGTCCTCCCTCCTTAGCGTTGAATCATCAAGTGCTTCCTCCCAAGTTGTATGGACAAATGCAGATCAGGGTCTCCACTTTTCACACACCCCAGCGTACTGCGCAGCTGCAGTGCTAGTCATCGAAGGAAGCAAGCAGGAGGCCTATAAATAAAACTGAAAAAAGGCAGTAAGTAATTATTTTGTTTTTGTTTTTTAACATACGCTACTGAAGCAAGTATGTCTTGATTAATGGTTTGGTGCGTGCATGCGTGGAAAAGTGCAAACCCTATTTTCATTCTAGCGCTTGTTTATATGCAAAGGTAGCGACTTTACATGTGGCGGCAGTCTCACATTAGAGCGCAGGGTGATGTCAGTACTAGATTCTGCCTGGATCTTAATCTCATCGGCTATGCCAGGTTGGGGTTTCCTGAGTCACAATCAGGTTTTGGGGGCATCTGCCATGTGTGCTAAAAATCGTAACCTTTGTCGGGCTTGCTTTTGCGATCTTAGGCAGCCTTCGGCGCCACTGCTGTCACCCGCGCCAAACCTAAGACCTTATCTCAGTCCGGTGAGCCTGTCACCGGTATCTCTTCTGTGTCATGGGCGGGACGTGGAAGGCCTCTGTGAGGCCCTCTAGTGTGTCGGATTCACCCACAGGCCTCAGCAGAGTTGTGGCATATGCATATCTGGAGTGCACAGGCACACACTCCACGCCCACCCTCACTCACCCACCCCTGTGTCAGATCTGAGCAGAACTTCCAGTACCTCAAGCCGGATTGCCAGAACAATTTCTCTTACTCCTGTGGAAAGCCAGAGCATGCGAGGCAGGCCCTGGCAAGCAGAAGGGAGGAGGCAGGCGGATGGACTGACCAGCAAAGAGTAAACTGGTGACACCAAAAAACATAAAAATACCTAGCATAAAAACTGACGCACTTTCCAGAATGTGTGACAGCGAGACCTACACACAGCAGGCACCAGAAGCTCAGAGCTCAAGGTCACCATGGAAAAATGATGAGTGCCCCTAAAATGTGATGTTTGCCATTGCCTACAACAATGTACCCCATAATACTACTGAGCACAGCCTATACAGTGCGCACCACACACTGAGTTGTTATTGGCTGCTATTAATGTTAAATGGAATTACCCATCTGTGGGGTTTCCATTTTATTGACCTTTGGAAATGGAAAGGCTGACTTGCCCTTGCCGGAATCCAAATCTGAAAACTGCTGAACTGTACAGCAGGTGGGGAGAGCCTTGTAAACTAGCTTACAAAAAACCACAACCGCAACCCATGACCTGCAGGTAACACTGAGGTCTCTGCAGTGCGCACATTAGCTAACCGAGCTATCTTACTAGGAATTGAACCTGTGACCTATAAGTGGCACAAACATCTCCTACTTTAGAAGTTAACCGGCTATAGGAGGTCACCAGGGAGCGTGACTGGGATGTACTTGAAGGACATACTCTAATTCGGATGCAAATTTTGCTTGTTCCACTTTTATGGCAGACTTCTCTGGCTTCACCTGGCTGCTGGAGAGAGATGAAGTTTTGTCTGGTGGCAGTTTCGACTCATCTAAGGTAGCGCAGAGCAGATGCAGAGGGTTAATATGCTGCAAACAACGTGTACTATGCAGATTACAGAACAGTATTTCTTGTGCAGTGCTCAGAGGGATGCTGCTTTTTTCAGAGATCCTTTTGTTACTGTGCACTTCATAAGTTACAATCATGATCTAGCACAGTGAGCTGTGAACTGCCATCAAAGCGCTAGATGCAAACAGCCTGGTACAGGTTAGAAAGTTGTTTTTTTCCCAGTCTTTGACTATCCTAATTTTACTAAAAAAGGATTTGTTTAGGTAGAAATAAATTGTTAATTGTAAAGTCAACTCTAACCACTGTGTTATGTTGCAAAATTTGCATTAGTGGCAATAATAATTTTGGCCAATTTATTCCAAAATTGTGTTTTAAATGTTCTTTTGCTTTCATTTTTTTCAAAAATTTCTGGGTGGCGGGGGGAACCTCCTATCAAAACCTTATGTGAGGAAGTCTCTCTTGCTGAAATTCAGATTGGGTATTACATCTTACTTTCAGCAGTGTCAGTTGAGGATATGGGTGAAGCCAATAGAGTAAGTGGGTGGCGCCAGTGGAGGAAGTGGGTGGGGCCGGGAGAAATGGGTGTGGCCTCCTAAAAAAAATTGAGCACCTGGACTTCATATTTTACAAATTAAGCATCTACTGACAGATGTCGCATTTCAAGACATAGTCTTTGGTCTGCTTGGTAACCCTGGCCACCAGTAGCGCTGTTTCAGTAAAGAAATAGTTGCTGCAACGCCTGTATGCGCAGAACCCAAACCCTCGTGTGCTGCTAAAATTAAGCCTTGCCTACGATCCATATTTGGTATTACTCTATCCCCCACTCCAGGAATCTGAACATATGGAATGTTTTGTGCATCTAATTTGTAGGAGTACTTGAGTGGAAATTTTTTAGGTACTGCTGTGCTGCCTTTGCGTGAAGCATTGACAGCTACCATTATCTCGCCGTCTATTCTCGTCTTTGTACGAGTAACTGCAGCTACGGCGGCTGTGCGAACAGCCCCCTTTGCGGCTTCATCAGCCAATGAATTCCCTTCAACGTGAACGCCATCACGCTGATGACTCAGTGTATGTATCACGTGAGCCCTTGGTAGTTCGTTTCTCAACTCCACTACCTGTTCCCATAGCATTTTATGCTTAATTGTGCCACCTTTTGCATCTTTGAACCCATTTTGTTCCCAATGATGTAGATATTCATTGTACAACTGTACACAGTAAATGAAATCACACACAATTAGTGTGGGGAATTTGTGATCCGCATTTATAAGTGCCAGTATCAGTGCTTTGAGTTCTGCCAACTGAGCCGTGCAGTCTCCTAGAGATTGCATCTTAGTACAGCTTGGATGGAACTTGCCATCACGCATGCGACCTTTAACGATTGCACACGCTGCGCTGTAAGCTTGCTTGCTTCCTGTGGCTGGTTGAGCAGATCCGTCAATGTAAATAATATATTCATACTGATCGAGAGGCAAAATTTCATTTGGTAGAGGATATTCTTGTTCGTATTGCAGGAATGCTTGAGTTTTTAAATTTGGATCAAATCTGTATTCAACATCGGTTGCAGTAAGAGAATTAGCCCATTGTATCCATCTTGGATGTAAGGCTTTCGCATTTGGAATGCTAGCTTTTGTAACAGCTTCTAAAGCTGGTACTGGGGTCACGACAATTATGCGTTTTCCCTGAGCCAGAGCTCTTTCTCTTGCTACAGTGGTCTGCACTGCTGTCAGAATTTTTTCTGTTGAAGTGAAACGCATCTCTACGTTTGTATACAGGTGTGATTTGTATGCGATTGGTACTGTTTCACCTTCATTAAAAGTTAAATAAGTGTACCCGCATTGACCCGCTATGACTCGGATCACCAAATTATGTGCGTTTACGCGTGTCTGTAAATGTTTAGAAGCTATCATATCTTCCTGTAGGGAACGCAGGATATTTGTATGTTCCTGTGTCCATTGTCTGATTGAAAAATCAGGTTTTATTAAGTCGTAGAAAGGTTTTACTCTTTCTGCGTAATCCAAAATGTATGTTTGACCAAAATTTAGGAATCCCAGAAATGATTGTAAATTCTTTAATGATTTTGGTGGTTGGAGCAGCGCACATTTTTCTAAAAAGTTAGCTGCTAGGCTTTTTCCCTCACTTGACAGCTCGTATCCTAAAAATATGACACTGAGGTGGGCAATCTTTGATTTTTTTAAATTAAATGTGTAGCCCTCAGAGGCGAATCCCATAATAATGGTGCTCACCCTGGTCAAGTGCCTTGGTAAGTCATCGTCCGTCAGATAAATATCATCTACGTAGGACAATGCTTCTTCATCCAAATTTTGTAGTAACTCTGTTACCCTTGCTGAAAACAACACCGGGCTATTCTTATACCCTTGGGGGAGTTGACAAAATTTCCGTTGGGACCCTAACGCACTGAATGCGGTCAGACACCTGCTTTCAGGCGCTATATTTTGGCAGAAAAATCCATTTGAGATATCAAGTGTTGTTTTGTATTTTTGTCGCACAATGTTATTCATTAATGCGGCACTGTGTGCATTTTGAACTGCAAATGTCTTTGTGCAAGTGTTTAAATGTCTGTAATCTAAAACTAGACGATATGTATTTTCAGGTTTGGCTATGGGGAACAAAGGATTGTTCATAGGTGAAGTGCAATTTTCTATCAACCCTGGTATTCTAGTTGATCTAGGATCTCCCTGACTTGTTTTTTAGCTTCCTGCTTTATAGGGTATTGCCTTTGAGCATTTGGGGAAATTTTTAACGTGGTGGGTTGACTCCTCATCCCAACCAGCATGATTTTTGTACAATGCCTGAGTTAGGACAACCGCCCACTCCTGCGCATGTGCATGTTTTAGGTGTATGGGAACGAGGTCGGAAAAGGCTGGAAAAATTACAATTTTTCCCCTAGGGCACTCCATGACGAATGCTGGCAGCCAGTCTTGTTCTGCTAATAGAATGTCATAACCAGATGACAGATTTTCCCAAAATAGACCTCTAACTTTTCTGGGCTTGTCCCCCTCCAGCCGGAGTGTTATCTCATGTAACTTATGTGGGACACTTACCCGAGTATCAGGTGTTTCCACCGTGATATACTCACTCAACTCCGCTGTCACCAGAAATTCCTTCAGGTTCTGGCGAGCTATCGTTACTTCCGCCGCGCTGTCTAGCATCGTCAGAGCCCATTCCCCGTTCAGAAGCTGTGTCCTCAGAATTCTGGGCATGTCTGATCTTGAGACCTGCTACCTTCTTCTTTTTGAACTGAGGTTTTGATTTTTGTTTATCCTCTTTTTTAGGTGCGTAGTCCGCAGCGCGTTGCGTGTCTCTGGACTTTGTACGCTCCTTTGACCGTCCTTCCCTCTCGGAGTTTCGTGATGAACCCTGAAAGGAACGAGAGGAACGAGTATCAGTATCCTGATACATGTCAGGTTTTTTAATATTATCCCTATTCCTGAGGTTGTACCTCTTTTCAGAGGGCTCCTGTTGAGGAGACCTACCTCTGGACTGAGATCTGGTGTCTTTAGACTTTTGTTGTTTTTTATTATCCCACTTCTTTTTAGAAGAAGTAGGTGTCTGCTTTGTAGTGTCCTTTTCAGGACTGCCCACCAGTTGTGGTTTTAATGCTTTCCCACCTAGACTGTCTCTGCCTCGTTCTGCATATGAAGTTTCAATTATTTTGGGTAGTTCGTGTTGTTGATCCTCTGGACCGAACTCCCTTAGGCGTTGGCAGATCGCCACTGAAGCTGCTTCTCCCTTAATGTTAGCTAGTATTATGGCTGAGCCCTGTTCAAAGTTGTTTAGCAACTTCATCCCTAAGTTAAGGGCAGGTTCTGCTCCATACTCATTTTGTATCTGTCTCAATATGTCAGGTACTACTGCTATTGACGGGATACCATGTGTTTTGGTATATATGGCAGCAAAGACTGAACCCCAAGAGGTGCAATCCTCTAGTTGTGGTATGATCCCCATGAGCAAGCAGATTGTTAGAATTCGGTGTTTATCACTGGTTGTAGTATTTGGGAATACTGCTTCAAGCTGAGTTATTTTCTGAGCTACCCAGAATGGGATTTGTTCGCGTTTTGCTGGCGTTTTGCCCATTACCGCGTGTAACGTTTGTGGAGTAATTTTATTAACTGTACTCTGGACTGGAGTATCTTGTGCTCCAGCAGGTGCAGGTTGAACTGTTAAAGTTCTCATCACAAATTGTGTGAGGTTTCTGTAGATTTTAATTAAATCTCTGTGTTGTACGAGTAAGTCTGGCTGTGGCCTTGTGTCAATGTCAGGATGCGGTGTGTATGCCGCTAATATGGGCCATGTGGCCCCTGCTCCTCCGAGCTGGCCTAATCTTGCTCTTCCATGTACGTGGGGTAGGGCGCCTTTAAACCAGTAATTATGCTCTTGGTAAGTGAGCGGGACCTCTACTTCCTCAAAGGGAGTATAGTCTGCCGGTGTTTCACCTTCTAGGTAGTAGTGAAACACATTTGTAATTGCATTCGTTGCCTGGAATGTAACCCACGAATAGAACACCTCTGTTTTATTAGATTTGTGTGCCTCAATCACAAAAATTACTGTACCACCCCTGGCTCTTAAGCCATGTTCTAGAAGTTTTAGGGTGACTGCCCTTCTGAAATTTGGTGCAATTTGTATTGCTTCTTCAGGGTCTTCTTCTAAACCAAAGAGGTTTGTTGTAACTCTCCCTGTTGCGCTTGTTTCGTCCACCATTTTTAATTGGAAGAAGGGAGATTAAAGAGTTTTTAAGATAAGGTGTAAATGCACAATTGTAGGAACTATATGTCCTTCAAGCTTGAATAACCAACAGCCAATAAATAGTATTCTAATACTACTCAGCTGCGGCGGATTTTGTGCCCACCCACTCCAGACGTCTCGGGGGTTTTGTGAGTAGGTTCTCTAAGAATAGCACGACTGAACTACTCAGATTCTACTGTTAAATAAGTACCCAACCAACGTTGGTGGCGCCATGTCGTGTAGCTCCTATAGTACCCCTGCAGGACCTGCGTGTTTGGATAACATATACTGCGGGCTTGGTGGCAGACTGACTCTGAGCACCCCCACCGTATATGTTAGCCTAGTTTTGCATTAGCTAGCTCGCAGTGCCACTAGTGCCTCCTCTTATCGGGGAGAGATTCGTTTCTGGCAACCTTAGAACATGACAACCCTGATTCCCTCAGAATCGTGGAAACAATGTACTACCTTTCGCTCAGTCATTCGTGCTCACTCGGTCTGTTTGTCTCAGAGAGTTACACAGAATAAACAGTCGGGCGTTTCAATAAGTATTTATTGAACAGTTGTTATTCTAGTGTAAAATATATGTGCTGCGGTAACCAGCAGACAATAGCAGAGATATATGATCAGCAGTACGATAAAAGCAAAGGGATAGAACAGTTCTACCATATTGCGATAATCATGAGTACATACATGAATATAAAAGCATTATGCAAGTGCGCGTACTCCTACGATGCCTACCTAGATGTACCTGTATGTACCTAGCATATGTGTGTAGGTCTTAGAAGCTAAGAGCCAAGAATCCTCCTAGGATTTAGTCGAACCCCCATACCTGAATAGAGAGAGTGTGGGACCCCGTCCTGGTCTCGAGTTGGACACCCCGTCCGGGTTGTGTCAGACCACTGTCAGCTTGAGCGACTGCATGCAGGAGTCTCAGCGTCTCTGGTCAGTGTGTCAGCATGGAAGTCTCGGTTCCCTCCCTCTTACCGGGGCAAGATGTGGTGTATTTATACCCTGAAGACACTGATCTTCATGCAAGGTTTGTATTGGTCCTCCATTAGGCTTTAGGAAGACGTCAGGGGTGAACTCTGTACATACATATTATGCAGGTGGAATATTCTTAGAAAGTCATGCATAATCTATGAGTACAGTGTGGGCCTGTGTTTGGGAAAACCCTGGTGCCTGCAAAACCACAAGGCAGATAACATTCAGCCCTCAGAGCACGATGTGTACTGGATGGGACCAATGTAGGTGAAAGAGCATGCCTATATAAGGAATCATGACTATAATAGGGCATGTATGGTTATTACCGTAATAGGGCATATGCGACTATGACCATAATAGGGCAAGTACGAATATGACTATGTTAGGATAAATATGAATACGTCTATTTTAGGGCATGTATGAACGGGCCTACATTAGGGTCTCTATACGGAATATAACAGGAATGTTGAGTTTAGTGTCTAAAGAATTGTAATTTAAAACCCTCTTTAATGGGAAAGTTGGATTTTAAGACACAATTCTGAAAATGCCTCTTTTAGAAAGTTGGTATTTTCTTGTCCGAACCCTTTGGTGTCTGCAGTCTGTATCCTGGGTCACATGACTAGGCGTAGCTGGTAGTTGGTATTTGTGTGTTGCTCCCAGACAGTGAGACAAATTGGGAATAGGTGTTGGCAAAATGGGCGAGCGGAGCTGTCACCTGCCGCACTTGCACAGCACAAAGCCTCTGCCTGAGCACACTCACAAAGGATTTGATACTAGTCTTTTGTGCCCCAATACAAGCCGGGGCAGGGAAGGGAGGCAGGAAGTTTCAAACACCTCTGCAGTGGAAACCTCCAGAACCTTCTCCTACTTTAAAGCTGACACCAGTTATGTTATAGGTTATGTTATAGGTTATTTATAGAGCGCACATTCACCAAAAGGTCTCTTGGCGCTAGTATAGGAGCCGTCATTAGATCGATTATTTAGGTACTATATGCCTGAGAGAAGAGCCAAGTTTTAAGCATTCTTCTAAAGCTTGTATAGTTGCCTGCTAGATGAATTGCAGTGGGCAATGACTTCCAGACCTGAGGACCTTGAACTGAGGAGCGAAGCCCTCCCAGTCTCTTTTGTTTAAACCTTGGGATCATGAGAAGGTTCATTTGAGAGGACCTAAGATTGCGTTTCAGAGAATATTTGTGGATTTTGGTAGTAATGAACCTGGGGCATTTGCTATGGAGAGCTTTGAATATGATGCAACCTGTTTTGAACAAGGTACGTTGGGTCACTGGAAGCCACTGTAGCTTCTTCATTAATGGTTTGATGTGGCAGTGTCGCAGTTGTTGGAAAATGATTCTTGCTGCTTGGTTTTGCACCAGTTGGAGTCTATTATTTAGATTTTTTGGAAGCTCTAAATATAAGGCATTTGCATAGTCGATTCTGGACAGGAATAATGCAATAACAATTTGGATACTAGCCTCCATTGAAAAAAATCTCCTGATTTTCCTGATTTTCCTAAGTTGGAGGAAACAGGAGGACGTCACTGTGCTTATCTGAGATTTCATAGATAGGTTATTATAGATCTGGACGCCTAAGCTTTTTACAGCAGTCCTAGGGACAGGGGATGGGGCCATATCTGTTGGCTGGAGTACCAATGGTTTACTTTGTTGTTTGTTAAGATTATCTCTGTTTTATCAGGGTTGAGCTTTAGCTGATTGTCATTCATCCAGTCTCTGATGTGCGTCATAGTGGTTGGAAAAACTCTCTCGTGTCTCATCGATGGTGAAAATCAGTTGCATGTCGTCGGCATAATTATATATTTTCACCTTCTTCTGCTGGAGGGTGTTTATCAAGGGGCATATATAGGGCGGGTATGAATATTGAACCCTCAGACCCAACAATTACAGTACACCTCTGTACCTGTGAATACTACAGATGAAGGACTGCTGTAATGTGCTGCTGCCAGTAGGACTGCTACTCTGCTGCCCTGCTACCTGCTGCCCTGGTTGCTGACAAAGAAAACTGGACTTGCACCCTTCATGTGAGGCTGAAGTGATTTCAAGGGTGAGCTGACTGACCTCCTGTTCGGTGCTACAGGGACATAACAAGCTCCAGAGCCTACCTGCATCTGCCCAGCTGACCTGCTGCCTGTACCTGCAACTGGACCTGCCTGAGCCCTGCTGGTCTCTGCTGAAGTGAGTTCCTGATCCCTAAGAGGTGCTCCTCAGGTCCTGGACCCTTGGTGTGGCATCAGTTGAGTTCTCTCTCCAAGAAAATGACAAATCCTGATGTTTTGGGCTGTTCACGACTGCAAACAGTCCTGTTTGCACCAAGATCTTGCTGCCTGAGCCACCCGCCAACGTGACCGACTCTTTGTGCCAGAGTGACTGCCAACAGCGAGCGGCAATGTGAAATCTGCACTTTGTGGTACACCATCAACAGCCTGCTGTAACGCCAACGTAAATCTCCAGCAATGACCGTCCGCGACATGTTATGAGTTCTTCAGGATACAGTGATAACTTTCTGCGATGCCCGGCCTGCTCTTTGCGCTACCCCGACCATCATCCACAATGCTCTCCTAGCTCCTCGCGTCCTTCTCCACTGCAAACAGAACTGTTTGCGCTGGATTTTAGACAGTAACTCTTTCAATGGAACTAACCTGACCCCTGTATTCGGCCCGCACCCCATCACAGTTGGCTTGAACCTGTGACTTTCACATGGTATCCCACTACCAGATAACCGCGAGTGGTGCTTTGTGCTTTTAGGCACTATCCTTACCTGAACTCTTTAAAATAGCATATATCCGGTCCTACAGATTAGATTTTTGACATTCTGATCTCAAAAAATTAATTACATTTTACTCTGCTTTTCTAAATTAGTGTAGGATTTTTCTTGTGTTGTGTTTTCATTTTATTACTGTTTGAAGTACTGCATAAATATATACATTGTCTCTAAGTTAAGCTTAACTGTTTTTTGTGCCAACCAGCCTACCAGAGGGTTGAGCACAGGTTAATTAGGGGGTTTCTTGTGGTTTACCCTGACAAGAAATGTGGTTGCTGTTTGAGAATGGTTTCACTCCCCTCAACCAGTAACCCATTTTCCAACATGGTCCAGCTTCATCTTTGGAGCTGGAGCGTGTCAATAGGAAGCAGAATGATTTGGCCTCCTTTCACCACCATGGAATATATGTGCGTCCCTGTAGATAGAAATTCCCAATGAGATGAAGGTTTAGTTCTACCATTATTCAATTCTCTCTCTGTATTCACCAGGACCACCCAAATTCAACTGCATTTTAGGAAAGAACAGAAGCCACAGCTGTTTCCTAGTTTCTTGCTCTACAGTCATCACATATATTCAGACATGCATGTTGGAATTGCAGCACACATGAAACCAACAACAGAGAGTACAATAAACATCTGTTATTCAGCACCAAGATGCCCCGTTGCTGGGGTGAACGTGCGCTTTACAAATACACATGTTATGTTATGTTATGTTATGTTATGTGCCAATGATCTCACTGAAACACTTCAACATGTATTACAACAGCAAAAATCCCCACTCCTTCAATCTTTATGTGGTTACCAATCTCTGCCTCACCAACATATGAGCAAGGTCACTGGGATATGCACATGATCACAAGATGAAGCGCAGAATGGTAGTATGACAATGCTGCACGAAATGTGGCCACAACAACAATATGCATTGATGGCTAATATATAATATGATCTGACATTCATTCATGTCTTAGATCTGTAAAAGCAATGACAATTCTGAATTTATAACCATCAATTCACACAACAGAACAGGTGATATCTCAGTGGACAGAAAGGTTACATCTTCCCTGTACTATTTACATGCTCTCCTCAAATGATGAATGCTCTAACATAGCAGATAGACCATAAATTATCTATTAGGAAGCCTTGCACTTATTGTATCTTGAATTATTTCTACATGCTTAGGGGGGTCGGAGCGGTGTTCAGAGTCACAATCGAGTATGATGAAATGGCCAAAATAATTCAGAATGCTTTCTGAATAGATCATGCACAACTTTAGGAATTACCACACTCCTTTCATAAATACAATCTTGTGTAATTCATTCAAATCAAAGATGTATTAAATTTCTTTAATTCAGATTTTCAAGCTGCATTGGCATTATCGTTATTAATCTATCTTGACGTGTTTCCAGAAACACTTGTCCCCTACTTCAGGAAATTCATGAAATGTATCTTCAATTAAACATTACCATCCATTATTTGCAACAGAAACGATAACACAAAGATTTGTGAAGATGGAAACCCCATCACCCACCTTTTTATCAAACTAATGATCAATTATTGTCCCACAATTTCCTGTGTATCTAAGTCCAGGGCTGGAAAGCGGTTTTCAGTTCATTTAATCACAGTGTCCACATGTCTTCAGAAATGGACTGCCTCACAATGATGTTTGTTTGAAATGACCTGTTTTGGCTTTCAGAACTGTCTCTCAATTGTTCTTTGTTAACCACTATTTTTGTAAAACCCTCATATATCCATTTACCAAATTTTATGGTTCAAAGAACGCAAGTGAAGGCAGCTTTTTTTGTAACTAATGCTGTTGGTTTTTGACTCTTTACACTAGAACCCTGGAAACCAGGCCCCAGTGCATGTGCTCTAACACCTAAAAACTTGTTTAAATGGTTAAAAATCCTGATTGGCAAATTTAACTTAACTATAAGTCCCTAGTATTTGGTATCCTGGGAGCCCGGGGCCTGTAGGTTAAATGTCACTAGTGGACTGTGGTACTTATTATGCCACCACTAAAGTGACCATGTACAACATGACCCTAAGCCTGCCACAGCAGCCTAAGTGTGCAGGTTTGAAACTGTCAGTTCGCCATGGCCAAAAACTCTTTACAGAGGCCTAAACTTTCCTTTATAATAATTATAAGTCACCCCAAACGTAGGCCTAAATGCCTATTGGCCATTTAGTGACTAAAAAGTAGGATATGTGTACTTAAATTTTACATGTCTTGGCAGTGAAAAATTTCCAAAGTCATTTTTGACTGAGGCAAGGCTAGCATTGCCATAGAAAGGCATTGGGTTACATTATAACACCTTATTATGCATAGCGTCAGCTTGGGACTAGCAAGGAACATGATCCAAGGACTCATTTTAATTCCAATTCAAATGTATTTATTATATGCTTAGTTAATAAAAAAAACATTGTATAAAATACACTGACAAAAGGTATTACAATTTGGGAGACAATAAAATTGAATCAACCACATTCTCAATGTCGCAGGCAAGTGGGACACAGTGTACATAACATGCATGATTGCTTGTGAGTAATCATCCAAAGATTAGTACTTTTGAGTTCATCTGAATGACTTAACTAGTGGGACTGTGTTTTACGTGGAGAGTGTTTGTGCAACGTGAGTCAGAAATTGTATCGTTTATGCATTTAAACTTGCTGATGAAACATGCTTGATGGCAAGTACGTAGTTCCAGAGTGTTAAAACAGTGGTGCAGTTGGTCCTGAGACTTGTTCTGAAATGCTGTGCAGATGCAGATTATGTTCATGATAGTTTCAGGCGCTTGATTGTAGCCTCTGCAGTAGTTGTTATGTGCTGTTATAAGCCATTTTGTGTACAGGTCTAAAATTGGAAACTCTCTTAGACGTAGGCGCAGAAACCTTTTATCGTGTTGGAAGACCAGCAAGAACTTAGGTAGGGTTGTGGCACTTAGGATTTTTATTTATGGATTATGAACCAGGAGTGTGCTTGCTTCGAAAATGGGCTTTTGTCTTCAAGAAGGGATAGAGCATGAGTGCCATTGTTGACATGATTCTTGAAGAATTGGTAGGACGTTGGAAGATCACACAGACGCATAATTTGCAGATTGGCTAAAGACGAGTGTAGGGAGTCCCTGTGGGGGCACTGACATGAGTTGTTTGAGAGTTCGATCCATAATCTGTGGTTGAGGGAGTTCTCTTTGGCAGCTCTCAGTCTGTGGCAGAATTTGAAGAAAGGCTCCTTGTTCTGCGTACTTTTGCTTTACGAACCCAAATGCCAACCTTATTTGGACAGGAGAAGCATTACAAGGAGCTGAAAAAGCTGCCTGTACAGATTGAGATGCAGTGTTTCTAACAACTAAGAGTCACATCCATGGAGTGCTTCACTGTTGTATGAAATGGTTGGCCGAAATTTCACTTTGATGACCTTAATTAACAGCAGGAAAGAGAAGCCTTCTAACCTTTTCTTTAGGGAAGAAAACGGAACGAGAAGTGATCCAGCTTTGAGTTGAGCTTTGTTTGCTCCCTGTGCCGTTGGTAGGTGCCTTTGGTGTCAAACTTGATCCCTAGATACTTATATTTGCTGTCTTTGGTCAGATTATTATTGTTTAGACTCCAGGGTCCCACTGATTTTCGCTTTTTGCTAAAGGTTAGCACTTTTGTTTTGTTTAGATTGATTTGCAAGTTATTGACCTGGGTGTATAAGAATAACTTGTTTTGCAGTCTCTGTATTCTCACCTTAGTTCAACTGAAGAGAACAATATCATCAGCGTATAACATGCAGGCCAGTTGTTGTCCACCTAGTTTGGGCTCATGGGCATTTAGTTGATCCAGGGGTGAGGTCTGCCATGGCAAGATTGAAAATGGCCAGGGCTAGCACACGTCCCTGCTTGAGACCGGTTGTTATTGGGATCTTGCAGGAGAGTCTTGGTCCATCCCCTGTTTTTATCTGTATCCATGTGTCAGTATGGAGAAGTTGAATGAACTTCAGTAGCTTCCCTGGGATCCCCCTGTTGGCAAGTTTGGACCAAAGCTTCATCCTGTTGATACGGTCAAAGGAGGATTTCAGGTCCAAAAAGCAAGCATGGACTGGGCTTTTTGGGTTCTGGGCCTTATTTATAAGGCTCACTAGTGTGGTGAGGTTTGTGACTGTGCCCATTCCAGGCTGAAAGCCATACTGGTTGTATGGAATCCGCCCAGGTACTGAATTCCTGTAACAAGAGGCCCGAGTAGTATTTTGCCTCAATGTCAAGTAGGGCAATGAGGCAGTAATTTACTGGATCTTTTTTGTTTCCGCCTTTATACTTGGGATGTATGATTGCACCATGCCAAGAGTGGGGAATTAGTATATTGACAAGGCTATAATTAAAGAGAGTTATTAAAACGTTTGACCAGCTTGCCAGGTCGGATTTTAACAGGGTGTTGGGCAGTAAATTCGGAGTGGGGACCTCATCTATTTTACTTTTTAATAATATCCCATCTAAGCTCTTTGGAGTGTTGGTTAACTGGTACCTATCATCCTGGTCCAGCCCCGGCACTGATAAAGTCTTTAATTGTGCTAGTTCTCTTATGGGGGTAGAATAGTGGGATGAGACCTGCTCAGCCCAGGTTTGCTCATTGATGTTAGAATTGTTGATATCTGTGTAGAAGGCTCTTTCCAGATAGTATATAATTCTCCAGAATTGGCTTAGATTGTTGTTTTTGGAATCATGCAGATTTTTTGCCCACAATCCTTGTTTGTACCTCCTCTTAGCTAACCAGATTTCCTTTTTGTAGAACGACCTTGCTTGTCTGACTTTTTCCACCTGCAAGTTATTAGTCCTAGAGTTCTATAATGCTCATTGTAGGCAAATCTGGTTGCTTTTAAGCCTCAGGTGTACCACTCTGACTTTTGTTTCCTGGGATTGGACTGATTATCTTGTTGCCATTGCGAGTATGAAAAATTATGTAGCGATATGTCAAAGATTTGTTAACAGCTTTGAATGGGGTTACGGCCTTGTCAATATATCATGGAATTAAGGATAGTACAGTCCGTGACTATTTTCTCTTGTATCTACCCTTTCCATTTTAGCCTTGTTACTGTTTCGGAGGTTAGTGAGACAGATAGCATATTTGCTTTAGGATGGAAACTTATTGTGATTAATCCAATTAACTGTGGACAGTGATCGCTTTCGAGTCTTGGCTCAATCTTGAAAGAGGTAATCGAATTGAATAGGTGGAGGGACACCATAGTATATTCGATTATGGAGCGTGCCTCATTGGTGATTTTTGTTTTTGCAAGCAGTTGGTCTTCACGAAAACGTCTGTTTAGGACTCTTAGGTCCATGCTGGTGCATGCCATGAGAATGGAGGCTCGAATCTTACTGCTTCTTCTGTTTGCCTGGGGCCTCTGCTCCGGAATCTGCCCAGCTAACTCTTATTATAGTAAATTCACATCCACGTCTTGGGGACTAAGTAGGTATTCATTGAAGTCTCCTGTTAAGAAAAATTCTACAGAACTATATTACTGTTTCCATCATAAAATCAGCAATTGCAGGTTTGCCACAACCCAGTGTTTTTCTGACGCAGCCAGGTTGATGTATCGGTTCACGATTATTAAGGTGTAGAATACATCCTTGGACCAGTCCTCCAGTTTGACCACTGTAAGCCAGGAGTATGATGTTTCCAGCTGAATCACTTTGCCTTTTAGATTTGAAGAAATATACGATGACAAGCCTCCCATTGGACGTCCCTTTGTTGTTTGCTTAACTGTGCTGTTGTTGAATTCTATGAAACCGATCAAAGGCACACTTTCCTGTGCCCATGTCTCTTGCTCAGTGCTTATTTTGTAAAAAGAAAAAAAGTGCCAGGGCCCTCATCAGGAGGCCTCTGCAGCTTGCATCACTCATTGCTCCCACCAGCTCTGTGAATGACAGTACTATCACTGCTAGCCATCACACTCAAAAGTGTGACAATTCAGACTTTTAAATATACATTGAAATCATGAATACATGCAGGCCAAGCTATTCCTATATCTTTGGGTGCCAGGTGTTAGTGATTGTAATGTTTATTTAATTATTAAACACCAGCTGTTGTGCACCTCAAAAACTAATACAGACAGCGCCACCATGTGGAAGGCTGTCATAAGAGCCGGTGCTGACAATGAAGTGCAAGTGCCGAGAACCAGAAACCACCGGCTCAAATTAAGCACTGCTCTTGCTTTAGGATATTGTGATGTGCCCTCCAGAAAATGGTGACACAGGGGATTCCATGGTGATTTTTTGGCTGCCCACGTTGCAAGAGCAGATTTGCAAGATGGTGGGGTGTTCAGTAGGGTTAGTAGGAGGGCCTTGTGAGCATGGGGTCATCCATTGGTTTAGCTAGTTTGAAGCTAATTTCTTTCCTGCATTTTCCTTGACCGAAATGTGTGTCAGGTTTTTACCAATTGGATTTCTCAGGATCGAGTAAACAGGTGACTGCTTTACAGATTTTGGTTACATGGCATGTTTCTTTTTCAGGGGGCTTTTTTAGCAGAATTTTGGGACAAGCTTCCTCAGCTTGTTCCCTGATGAGAATGCCTCACATTTCAAAGTACAATTTTGTGGGGAGTACAGCTTTTGTGACCTCCTGCGAGTGCCAGTTTACCAGCATTGTTTCCGGCATGGAATCATTCTCTGATCATATATTGGAAATGAATTAGATCTAGCCTAAATCTACCGACTCAATGTCTTGTAGGGTTGGAATGGCTTCAACTAACTTTAAAATATTCCCCCGGTTTAGTATGTCCTGACTGCCCCTCAAGGCTTATATTAATTGTATCTTAAAATGCAACCTAATGATCTAGTCAGTTTTTAGATTACCATTGTGAAAATGCCACTTTTTGAAAGTTGCCATTTTCCTGCCAAAGTCAAAAGTGCTTTTCTGCCAAAGTTCAGTGTCACCTGACGTATGTATTGCTCCCAGACAGAGAAAACACAAGAAGATAATGGACAGAGTGCTGAAACTTTTCAGACACTCACCCTCAGTCACAGATCTGGGTTGAATCCATCATCGTTTTTTAGCTCACTTCGACACCCCAGTTCAGACTCAGCCATATGCAAATCAGTCTTGACCCTGTCCCTCATGGGAACAGTCCAGCCCGAACTGCCAAGCCAGGTCTTCCCAGGGCCGTAAACAAGCATCCTGGGATTGGTTTCAGGGTAACACCCCTCATCAGCCAGGCTAACTTGAATCCAGTAGCAAAGTGAGCAAGGGACCCACGTCTGGGCATACCCTGCCAACTTAGTGTGAACAAAGCAAACACAAGGAGATGATGGACGAGCACCGAAATGTTTCAGACACTCACCCCCAGTCACAGATCTGGGTTGAATCCTTCATCATTCTTTAGCTCACTTCGTCACCCCAGTTCAGACCCAGCCATATGCAAATCAGTCTTGACCCTGCCCCTCATGGGAACAGTCCAGCCCGAGCTGCCAAGCCAGGTCTTCCCTGGACCAGAAACATGCATCCTGGGACTGGTTTCGGGGTGACATCCCTCATCAACCAGGCTAGCTTGAATCCAGTGGCAAAGTGAGCAAGGGACCCACGTCTGGGCATACCCTGCCAACTTAGGGTGAACAAAGCAAACACAAGGAGATGATGGACAGAGCGTTGAAACTTTTCAAACGCTCACACCCAGACAGTTTATAAAGGGATTAGGTGTGGGGAGATGCTTTTCCCCTTGACAGGATGGCCATCTGAGATGTGCAGAGGAACTTCATTAAACTTCAAAAGATACCTACCCTGTCATGGGCAGATGTAACTCACACCTAGTCCTGCCACCTTTATTGTTGCACAAGCGAGCCAAGCACCAATCACAGTGGAGAGGGCTACCTCCAGAACCGGTTTTTAGTGACCACATGGAAGGGTTTGCCCATTATCATTGCCTTATCTCTAGGTGAGCACATAGGAGCTATGCATGAGAGAAGAAAGGTTCTGCCATGTTGGATTTAGGTAGAGAGGTGCACTGTGGTTTAGTTTACATTAAAACACACAGGATGTGCTGCAAAAGTGGGAAGGGGCACCCCTGGGAAATATTACCTCATTGGTAAGGGAGTGGTCAGGAGTTTCACCCACCCACCGGCTGGCACTGGCCATAAATGTGGCACCCTCAATACCACCTTCAGAACACATCTGGACCTGTGGAAGACAGAAGAAGGAGTGCACTTCTGTTGAACCTGTAGAGAGAGACCCACTAGGTAACTTCCCTGGAGTTAATCCTGACCCCCAAGTGGTTTCTCTAATGTCCATGGGCACTTGGATAAGAGTGCACTCCTCCTGCCTCACGCTAAAAGTTGAGGTTTTAAAAATGTTATCAAGGATTTTTGCCTTGAGAACTGACAGAGGACCAGGATCAATCTGCCAAGTCAATCCAATGAAAGTGCGTTGCTGCTGGGGCAAAGATCTGGTCGATCCTGCTCTGAAATTTCTGGAGCAGCAAATCCACTTCAGCTGGACATTGCAGAGACCGTATCCAGCCCTGTTAAGCTACAGATTGAAGCCTTGCACCACTGGAGGAATATGAGCTCTCAAAACGTGACTGAGTCCAAAAATAGAAATCTTCACATGGCAAAGATGTCGAAAGTATTCGACAAGTGAGGGACCTACCTTGGTTGCGAATTTTGAATTACTCCAGCTAACAGTCAACAGCTTACAAAACAGACCCTTACAAAATAAAGAAATACAAATATGCAGATAAAATTGCAATGCAAATAAGTCCACTTTATGCCCACCGCACATGTGGAATGGTTATTTTTTTTTAATTGAGATTCAAAAATATTACTACAATTTCAACATTTATTTTAAAAACTGATCATGCCGCCGTTGAAAACACTGACTTCAAATATGACACATTGTAAATAGTAAGCTCACCTGAAACTATCCGTCCCTCAATACTGCCAGATGCACCCAGTGGATCTATAGTGCAAAGAACAATTTCTAAACCTACAATCCCAAATGTATTGGTGTAGGAAGGTGGAATCTGACTATATGGTTGCCCCCACTTTTTTTATGGTGTTCTGCTGGTTTATGACTTAGTTGGGCTGGGATCCTGCTATTCAGAACCCCAGCCTAGCTGCTTCCTCTCTAAAATGGTTTCCATGTGTCTTAGGCACATCACTGATTGGGATCTGGAGTGCCCTTATAAGTCCCTAGTATATGGTATACTATGTACCAAGGGCATAGGTACCTCAGAGGCCTGCCAGGGGCTGCAGCATGTATTATGCCACCCCTGGAAGGCCATCCAAACTGACACCACAGGTCTGCTACTGCAGCCTGGGTAAGGTGGTGCATGCACCCCTTACTGTGATATAGGTTACCTATATCACGAAATACATACACACATATAAACCTATAAGTCACTCCTAAGGCAGGCCTTATCAATCCTAAAGGCAGAGTGCGTGGTTCCTATGTGAGAGGGTGCCCCTACATGAGCAGGGCCCCTCTGCAGCGTTCGGAGACCATCTCTGATGCTGTTTGTAGTGCAGCCTGACCATATACTCTTAAGCGCATTATATCCTCGCGGTAAAATGCTAACTTTGGAATGGCTGCACCTAAACATGTCGTGTTTGGTGTCAAACATCTTGGAATACTACCCCCCGCCAATCCTGGCAGCGGGGGTAGCATTCCACCCTTCTAGAGGGAAAGACATGTTAACTCTGACGAGTCCGGTAACTTCTTTCCAGAGCCCTGGCATCACAAAATGGATGCTGCTGCCACAGACACGAGTCTGGCCTCCTGCTGCTGGACGAAACTCCGGCAGGGGAGGCCTGGACAATAGGTTTCCTGTCCCAGAGAGGTGTGACCACCTCCCAGACAGGATAATGTGTATTGGGGCTGGGCGGGAGCACTTTCGGGTGCTTTGAAGTCCTGCACTGGGGGCACATTTGGTGTCCCTGTGCATACCCCAGTTCAAACCGGATCAGGGGCTTGCAGCCCCTGCTTTGGCGTGAACTGGACAAAGGGAAAGGGGTGTAGCCACCCCTCTGCCCTGACCCACCCATAGGTGGGGCCACAGAGTAGTCCAACCCTTATTTTTAGAATAAAGGTAGGAACCCAGTCCTTAGGACTTTAGATTATACCTGGACGAAACTCTGAAATGAAATCCTGGACCTTCGACGCTCTACGACAAGATTAGAGGACTGAAGAATCTCCCTTGGGGTCAAGGAGTGACTCCCCTGCTTGGCAGGCACCAAAGAAGCATCTGTCCAGTTCGCATTTCTGAAGCTCCCGTCGGACGCTGAAGTCAACGCATCACCAGAGGTGGATTCTCAGACTTCCCCGAGACCACCCTGAGTCCCCAGCAAAGCTGAGGCCTGTGGCTATCGTGGTCGACTTAAGACCATGACCCCTGGACACCGAGCACATTTGCAAGTGCATCATCTTCTGGGTCTCCCAAGAAGTCGTGCTTTGGGCTCCGAGTAGCCCTAGCCTCCAGCACCACCTGCACCGAAGATCACTGGCCCCCACTCCACGAGTGTCCTGTAAGCCAGATCCACGTGCGGCGTCACGAGGCTCCTTCGCGGTCGCTAGCCCGTTGGCTAGTAGCCCTTAACGAAGGCCAATCCTTTTCTTACTTGGCATCCTGGTTGCTCCAGGCTTGCCCTCACTTACCTTTGCTGGGTGAGTTCCACAGACCTTGCTGGTCTGCACCATCGACGATCTACATCTTAATTGAGACTTGCCGTTGCCAAGGCTTGTTGGGTCCAATCCGGTCGCCAACACCTCAGCACTCGACAGACATCGTGTACCAGCCCGAATCCTGCTCCTGGTCGCCGACAACGCCTCCCGGACCTCGTGGCTGAAGAGTCAAGACGACTGTCAACGCACCTGAAGCACTCGACATCGGTGGGCATCTGTCCATCGCCTTCCTGGTCACTGGCTAGTGACCCAGACTCTGTCCCCTCTGCTTTCAGGTTCACCAGAACTCTGATCCACTCTTGGATCCACCCGGACACTTTTCTCTTGGCCGCCAGCAGCACTTTGCAGCAGATCGCCATTCGAATTGACGACGAAACCCGACCCCGAAAGGCACCTATGCACCCGGCTTCCCTGGGTGAGGTAACACGAGTACTCCGGTGCTCCCGTGGGTAGAGACTCTTCAAAGTCCTAGATCTCAAAGGGTTTTGTCCTAGTCCTCTTTTAAGTGTCCCTTTCCTCTATTTTCCCGATCCCGACTTTCTCCATAGAAGTTAACGGCGTATCGCGGTTGTGTATTTACACTGCACGCGTCTCCCGTGGGTCCCCTGTGTCACTACCTTGGGTGGTTCCTTGTGGTCCAAGCACTTCTAGAGGCTCTAGGCCTAGTGTCTAGTTCAGTCGTGGTTCGCATACCACTTTATTGGTATATGGTTTAGTACGCCCCTAGGGCCCAAACGTGTATTTGTGCTATTACTGTGATTTAATATCTTATAACTTATGTACTTCGAACTCTAGCCTCATAAAGAGACTAGAGGGGTGTGTTTAGCAATAAATACATATATTTTGAATATATACCTGGTGTGGTGCTCTTTCATTTGGTCACTCAAGAGATTATAGACTGGTAAAACAAGCTGCTTTACATTCCTTCAAGACTTGGGGGCAGATTTACAAGCCCCCTGCGCCACCAGTACGTCACTTTTCGTGACGTACTGGTGGCGCAGGGGGCTCCTCGATATTTACAAGGAGAGGAAAAGCAACCATGCGTGACTTTTCCTCTCCTTGTAAATACCGTCCCTTCACACGCAGCACTTTGCGCTGAAGGGGCGTTCCATGGGTGTTGCTGTGGGTGTTCCCACGCAACACCCATGGAACAAGACACATCTCCAGATTTACGAGAAATCGTAAATCTGGAGATGCGTCTGAAGCTACGCCACCCTAGAGGTGGCGTAGCAAGGCGCACCGAGGATTTCTCCTCGTTTTTCCTCTTTCAATGCGTGCTGCATTCTGCAGCACGCATTGAAAGAGGAAAAGCCTGTACTGATTGTTTTTGTGCAGAAAGGTGCCCCTTCCTGCACAGAAACAATCTCCCCATGGCGCAGGCATCCTTGCACCATGGTGCAAGGGTGCCTGCGCCGGCGCTTGGCAGCTGTTTGTGCGCCAGCGCAGGGAAGCACAGGAATGCGACATATTCTTGTAAATATGTCGCATTCCTGTGCTCTGAAAGTGCCGCAGCGTGGCACAGCCAAAGAGCTTGCAGCGCCACGCTGCGGCACTTTCTTGTAGATCTGCCCCTTAGCCTGAAGGCTGCTCTCCATAGCTACCACTAGGATAGCTTTCAATAAGGTTGTCTTTAACCTATCTCCAATAAGGGGTTGTTTGGACTGGTGCAAGGTGCCCACTATAATTAGTGGACAGCATATACCAGGCCAACTTCTCACAATTGGCCTTCGTGCATGGGAGCTCTGTATGAAAACTTGCAGTGCTGCATTAAACGAAGGATAGAAAATAGTGCAGCATGAAATGTATTAAGAGTTGCCTTCCGATCATGTCATTGATAGTGCTTGCACTAAAGCCGGGTTTTCTGCCTCACATAAAGTCTCGCACTGTGACACAAAGGACTCTACATTGCCTAGCCAAGGATTTCTCTACTTGAGGTACACCCTCAAACCCCTAGGTGCAGCAGAAGGTCAGATGAATAAAATGTGTGCATTAGGGTAAAGCACACGTATTACATGTAGTGACATCAGGAGATGTCCTGTTTGACACATTACATACACTTGAGTATCTTTGGTGTAAGGATTCGGGGCAAAATCAGACAATGCAATTTTAGTAAATCTGGATTTGCATCAAAACCTGAGATTTTTGTGCTGGCCTGCCCCAGACACGGCCGCCGTGTATAAATAAGCAGAGGACGACAAAAATGGATTTAGGTGCTGCACCACGGTCTACTTTCTGAGCAAAACAGATTCTGCACTTATAAGTTGATCCAATGCTGCTGTTTGAGGCGCTTTTCAATGTTCCACGTCAGGTACCATCACTCGTACAGCAGTGCAAATCCATAGTTAATATAGCCCCAAGAGTTCGCTGCCTCACAATGAGATCTGAGGGATGCACCCAGCACATAATACTGTTTATGTTTGTTTTGAACAATTGGAAGGTGTGAGATAAATAAATAATATTGTTCAACAACTGCAATCCTTCTAGAGTTCTTACAGTACAACGTAGGCGATGTAAGTCAGCTTTCTATAAAGTTCAACCATTTTTAATATTTCCATTAGTCGACAGCAATTGAACCGAGCAGGATATTGAAGAGGATGAAAGGGCAGCATTGTCAGATACCAGCAGAAATGGCTAGAGTCGGCGACGGCCTTTTTTTTTTTTTTACTGGAGAGCAGGTGATTTTATGTAAGTGAAGCAAATTAAGTACAGGCAGGAGTCCATAACATTAGCTTGGTAAATCCATCATGAGCTTTAGTGACAGGCAGGCCATTTGACCTTGGATCTGATCATTTGTGATGTCACCGGCACCCCTCTATGGACTCCACATAAAGCGAAATTAATGGAGAGCTATCCATTATTAGGCTGCCACCACTTGGAATGCTGTCCCTGACATGATTAGGCCACAAGAGCCATGTTTAAGTGTTTTAATGATGTCAAGATAACCACAGGAAGTGATTACAGTATCGCTTTATGGCGGCCTCCGCTCCTGATTACACCTCACACGCTGAGATGAAGGGCCCCTTGGTGCAAAGCTGAGCCGGAGCTCGGACCCCGAGTCAAAGCGGCGTGGGGCAGGCGACAGCCATTTCCAGGCTGACAGCCTGTGTTGAAGAACAGCTCAAGGCTCCAGCCCGCCGTTCACTCGACCGAGCTTCATTGCATTTCTTCAAATTAACATGTGCAACGCGTCCCCTGCAGTGAGGAAATCGCGTTTTTTGTGAGGCTCCATCTCGAGTACCCCCTTTCCGTATACCTTCTAAACAAGTAAATTCATGCAGAAAATTGTGGGCTCCCTTCCAAGTCATCCGCCCTTGCAACGACACTGACTTCACTATTCTGATTCATTAGGTCTCTTTACGGAAAAGCATTGAAATAAAACACCAGTACTGGTTCTAAGTGTATTTCTTATTCACCGACAGACATTTATGCAAGGTTCTTTTAGTTGCTGTCTGCAATGAACCCTTTATTGCGGTTCCGTGTTGCAGCTACTCACCAATACACACTGAGCCCCAGCTTCGAGTTTTTTTCCCCTCATACTTACGGCTGGATTCACCGTTACCCATCCAATAAAAAAGAAATAAGGGAGCTTTTATTATCTCCCTGGATTCTGCGGTATGATACCACATCATCGAGAAGTGGTTATTAGAGACAATGGCCTGCCAAGGTGAAGTTTGTAATAAAGCCTATTATGTGGTTTCACCATTGACACTAATGGAATGTAACAGTGATTTAGAATGATTTAATGGTTCTCAGGTTGTGCTCTAATAGTGCTCTTTATATTATGATGTATATCAGGGGACCTAATGTGGCTGTTGTGATATATTGACACTGATCCTGCTGTTCATTTTTCTCGCGGAGTTTTAGAATCTGTCAAAGGCAAGAACAGATATGCTGAAAAATCTTTATTTGCACGCAATCAGTTTTAGGAAGGTATGGTCTAAGCACTCGTCTCTGAGCATGAGAATTCTCTAGTACTGTACATTAATAAAGCAAGTATTCCTAATAATTAAAATGATGTTCGCGTGCTGTGGATGTTTAAGTTCCATAGTATTCAAGCTTTATCTGAAATATGCCTGAACATGTTACTAATAAAAGCGTAATTTAAAGAGGAATATTTTCGGACTGATGAAACATTATCCAGGAAAGGTGGTTTACTTACTTTTAACAACAATCTCATATAACTCAGTTAACTGTGAAAACTGGGCTGTTTTAATAAGGTGATATGGCTTACAATTTTTTATTCATATCCATAAGTGCAACAAGACAATGGGCTTCTTCTTAAGCAACATATATTAACTACATGCAGCACTTTGAATTATGCATTGATTATGTATGGTAACTGCAGTGTAGAGGCTGCAATGTGTATGAACCATGTATGCAGCAAAGCAAAGAAACTTAGGACCAGATGTACAAATTCCATTTGCAGTCGCAAATGCCTGATTCTCAGAATCGTGCCATTTGCGACCACAAAAAGGCTTTTTCTGAAGTATCAAACCCAAATTGCGATTCGGTAACATGTTACTGAATCGCAATTTGAGTTTGGCTTCAAATACTGATTCAGCATTTGGAAGTGGCTTGTTTGGGGCGTCCATTCCAAATACTGAATTGGGATGGTATGTATTATTATTTGCAACCAAATTTCAATTTAAAAAAGAATTATATTTTACCACCTCGTCAAAGTAGGTGGTATACCATTCGCAAAGGGGAAGGGGTCCCTAAGTGACCCGTTCCCCTTTGTGAATGCTAAAAAAAATATTTTTAAAGAGTTGCCAAAGGTCCAGTGGATCCCTGGTGACTCATAAAAAATAAAAATTACACTTTAAAGAAAACACATTGCTTTATTGAAAAGCAATCACAGAAATGGTGGTCAGCTGAATACAGGAAGCCACAATCCCTGTGATGACTGCGATCCTAGTAATTCACAATTTGAGATCTACTGAATTAATATTCATGAGGTAGATGGAATTGCAACCCACTATGAATCAATAATTTGCAAACCGACCTATTAGTACATAGGTCACTTCGCAAATTACCACATTGATTGCAAAAATACTGGTTGCAAATTGTGACCAGTATTTAGCGATGTGTTGTACATGCATCTGGCAAACACAAAGAGATGATGGACAGAGCGCGGAAACTTTTCAGACACTAACCCCCAGTCACAGATCTGGGTTGAATTCATCATCGTTCTTTAGCTCAATTTGCCACCTCAGTTCAGACCCAGCTATATGCAAATCAGTCTTGACCCTGTGCCTCATGGGAACAGTCCAGCCCGAACTGCCAAGCCAGGTCTTCCGTGACCCGTAAACAAGCATCCTGGGACCAGTTTTGGGGTAACATCCCTCTTCAGCCAGGCTAGCTTGAATCCAGTGGCAAAGTAGCAAGGGACCCACGTCTGGGCATACCCTGCCAACATAGGGCGAACAAAGGAAACACAAGGAGATGATGGACGGAGTGCTGAAGCTTTTCAGACACTTACCCCCAGTCACAGATCTAGGTTGAATCCATCATCGTTCTTTAGTTCACTTTGCCACCTCAGTTTGTCGTGTAGTTCCTATATTACCTATAAAGGATCTGCACGTTTGGATAACATAAACTGTGGGTTTGGTGGTGGACTGATTCCGTGCACCCCCACCGGATACGTTAGCCTGTCTGTATTAGCTAGCTCACAGTGCCACTAGAGTCTCCTCTTATCGGGCAGAGAATAGTTTTTGGCAACCTAAGAACATGACAACCCTGATCCCCCAGGATCGTGGAAACAATATACTACCTTTCGCTCAGTCACTCGTGCTTACTTAGTTTGTCTCAAGGAGATACACAGAATAAACAGGCTGGGCGTTTCAATAAGTATTTATTGAACAGTTGTTATTCTAGTGTAGAATATATGAGCTGCAACAACCATTAGACAGTAGCAGAGATATATGATTAGCAATACTACGAAAGTAAAGGGATGGTATAGTTCTACCATCTTGCAGAAATCATGAATATATACAAGTACATAAAACACATGATAAAAAGTGCGTACTCCTACAATGCCTCCCTAACTAGATGTACCTAAATGTACGTAGCATCTGTGTGTAGGTGTTATGCCAAGAATCCCTCTAGGATCTAGTCAACCCCATTACCTGAGAGTTAGAGAATATGGGACCCCGTGCTGGTCTCGAGTTGGACACCCCATGAGGGATGTTAGACCACTGCTAGCTGGAGCGTCTGCATGCAGGAACCTCAGCATCTCTGGTCAGTGTGTCAGCCGGGAAGTCACGGTCTCCTCTATCTTCCTAAGCAAGATGTGCTGTATATATACCCATAGGTCTCCCCAGGGGTCCTACCTTGCTGTGTTACTGTGTCGGCCTAAAGGATGACGTTGGGCCTGAACTTTATACAGAGATATTATACAGGAGATGGTAATCCTACTGTTAGTCCTGCTGTGCTTCCAAGAAGCCTCATGCATAATGTATGAGAATCGAACCAGGGAAAAACCCACGTTCTGAATGCAGTGCCATATCTAGGTAAAAGGTCAGTGCCTAAGAACCGTTATGTATGTAATGTAGGGAAGAATATAGGTGAAAGGTTGCAATGTTACCTGTGCCTATATAGGGTACCTAAATGGAATATAACACCCACTCCTCTTCCGACTGGACGACATATGTAACCTATTACTATACTACTAGCATAACTAGATAGCAATACACACAAAGTTAATAAAAACATCTCTTTAGCTAAAAAATGTTTAAAAACTTCTAAAAAATGTTTAAAAACTAAAAAAATGTAAAAAGAAAATTTTTCAAGCCCTAGCTCTAAAAGTGTCCGTAATTATAGTCCGTACCACTATAAGCATTAAAAAGCCATGTATGCCCAAAAATGAAAGGAATGTCAATTTAGTTTCATAGTTCCAAATTTGAGCTTGTTTAAGAAAAGGGCGAATTTCTCAAAGCACACTACGAGCCAATTGAGTCAAATGTTTATGTGTCCTGGCTGGTAGATGCAACATTTCCGTTGCTTGCTTCTGCAGTAGACGGCCCCTGTAACACCTCGCAGAGTATGTCAATTGAGCACAGATGATGTTCCACGCTGTCCGTAGCCGGTGCTGGGGCAGCCTGTTCGACGTCCAAAGCCTGGGTGTCAGTGGAGGAGCCGGTGTTCATACCAACAGGTGCAGTTACTACCTGCGGTGGCTCAAGGAATGCCGCCATCAACATTGGAATACGCTGAGGACACTGCAGAACATGGGCCGTTATAGGGTCCAGTAACGCATTCACGTCCGGTGGCGCACATGATGGGAGTGTCAAACACATTTCTAACACACATTCTTCTCCGCAAAACATGCATCGGAGGACAGGTAAGATTCAGTCCATCCAGACTGGTCGAAATGACAAGAACCAAGATGCACTTAGTTCTCTTAGGCGAGGCGTGCCTAGATGTTGTACCATGCGGTCACGGTATTTACGCTCCTGGAGTGCTTTTTCCATCTCATTGCGTAGCAAATATAAAATAATCAGGATACCTGCTGCTAGGAACAGGATGAGTGGAAGTCCTCCAAAGATGCTTCCGAATACGGAGTGTATGAAGTTTGGTATAACTCCAAGTACATTCTGAAAGGTGCTCAGAAGTCCAGAACCTATGGTCTTAAATAGGTGGACAATGCCTGTCGTATCAGACATGTTAAATATACGATTTACCATTTCTGCGAAATGGAAAGGGCAGTTCGTATGAATGAGCGCCTGTATCTCTGCCAAAGACCTTGCGATCTGGAGATCAAAAGTCTCTCGAGCGGAGGTTAAGGGCACAGACTTCTGTAGAAGCATGGCTTTCATTCTGCTTAGAGTATCAAACCGTATTAAAGAAACATTCAGTGAAGGCCATAATGGCACCTCCCTGACTGTATGTGTCGGTGGAAACAATACTTGCATACAACAAGTAACCCTGGAGCTCATGGTTACCAGATATGCGATGCCCGGGAGCATGCCACAGCAGCCTTGACCGTTCAGCATCAAGTAACTCTCATTCGAAAGCAGCCTAAAAGCTGGCGTAATCACTGCAGCTGGGGCACCCCTCAAATGACAGGACAGGTTTGCCACAGAACCATTACAAGCCCCGTGCAGCATTATATCCTGGCATATGAGTGATCCACTTAAAGCGTTCTCACAGTTTGTACCGCTTAGAAACACTTCTTGATCCCCACTCCGGCATCGAAATCTGTATGGTAATACCCATGATTCCTTGATGTATTCCTTACCCATTTCGTCATATCTGCCTACTTGCTTTTGTTCAAGGCACTATTGAAACTGAAAAGTAGTGACCGGTAGAGCTATGTGGCCATGGATTAGCCATTCTGTGGATGATGATTCTGCTACTATAAATGCTAATCTATCCAGTTTTTCGATACGCAGCATTGTATATTTTGCTCCCCTTTGTGCCATTTCTATCTGTTTATCAATCAATCAATCAATCAATCAATCAATCAATCACAGAATTTGTAGAGCGCACTACTTACCCGCGAGGGTCTCAAGGCGCTGGGGAGAAAAAAAGGGGGTGCTGCTACTGGTCGAACAACCAGGTCTTGAGTAGCCTCCTGAAGGTCAGCAGGTCTTGGGTCTGTCGTAGGCTTAGTGGAAGGGTGTTCCAGGTCTTGGCGGCGAGGTGGGAGAAGGATCTGCCGCCGGTGGTTGTTCTTCGAATGCGAGGGACGGTGGCAAGGGAGAGGTCGGCGGAGCGGAGCTGGCGGTTGGGGACGTAGAAGAGGAGTCGTCTGTTGAGGTAGGCTGGGCCAGTCTTGTGGAGTGCCTTGTGTGCGTGGATGAGGAGTTTGAAGGAGATTCTCCTGTCGACGGGGAGCCAGTGCAGGTTCCTCAGGTGGGGGGTGATGTGGCTGTGGCGTGGTACATCGAGGATCAGGCGTGCGGAGGCGTTGTGTATGCGTTGCAGTCGCTTGATGAGCTTGGCCGGGGCTCCCGCGTAGAGGGCGTTCCCATAGTCAAGTCTGCTACTGACGAGGGCCTGGGTGACTGTTCTTCTTGTATCTGTCGGGATCCACCTGTAGATCTTGCGAAGCATGCGGAGGGTGTTGAAGCAGGAGGAGGAGACTGCGTTGACTTGCTTGGCCATGGAGAGCGTTGAGTCGAGGATGACTCCCAGGTTGCGTGCGTGGTCGGTGGGTGTCGGGGCTGCTCCCAGTGTCGTTGGCCACCAGGAGTCGTCCCAGGCTGAGGGGTTGGAGCCGAGGATGAGGACCTCTGTCTTGTCCGTGTTCAGTTTTAGTCGGCTGATCTTCATCCAATCGGCGACGGCCTTCATTCCTTCATGGAGGTTGGATTTGGGGGCGAGGGGGTCCTTGGTGAGGGAGAGGATCAGTTGAGTGTTGTCGGCGTAGGAGATTATGTTGAGGTCGTGCTGTCTGGCGATGCGTGCGAGCGGGGCCATGTAGATGTTGAACAGTGTTGGGCTGAGGGATGATCCCTGGGGTACGCCGCAGATGATCTTGGAGGCTTCGGATCGGAATGGTGGGAGGCGGACTCTCTGGGTTCTGCCGGCGAGGAAGGAGGTGGCTCATTCCAGGGCCTTGTCTCGGATCCCTGCGTCGTGGAGGCGTGCGCGTAGAGTGCGGTGGCAGACAGTGTCGAAGGCGGCGGAGAGGTCCAGCAGGATGAGGGCTGCGGTCTCACCGTTGTCCAGCAGGATCCTGATGTCGTCGGTGGCGGCGATGAGGGCAGTCTCAGTGCTGTGGTTGCTGCGGAACCCTGATTGGGATGGGTCCAGGATGCTGTTTTCTTCGAGGTATCGGGTTAGCTGTTTGTTGACGATCTTCTCGATGACCTTGGCTGGGAACGGAAGCAGGGAGATGGGCCGGAAGTTCTTGAGGTCTCTTCGGTCCGCCTTGGGTTTTTTGAGTAGGGCGTTGATCTCTGTGTGTTTCCAGCTCTCTGGGATGGTCGCGGTCTCGAAGGAGAGATTGATGACGTTGCACAGGTGGGATGCGATGGAGCTGCTGGCTTTGTTGAAGATGTGGTGCGGGAAAGGGTCTGACGGGGAGCCGGAGTGTATTGTGCTCATGGTCTTGATGGTGTCATCGATGTTCACGCTGGCCCAGGCTGGCAGGGGGTCGTGGTCGATGGTGTGCGGCGGGTCTGGTGCATCGATCTTGGTTGGGGCTGTCTGGGTGTTGAAGCTGTCATGGATGTTGGCGATCTTGCGGTGGAAGAAGGTCGCGAGGGAATCGCACAGGGCTTGTGACGGCGGGATGTCGTTGGTGTTGGAGCTGGGGTTGGAGAGTTCCTTCACGATGTTGAAGAGCTCCTTGCTGTTGTGTGCGTTGTTGTCGAGGCGGTCTTTGAAGGAGATTCTCTTGGCGGACTTGAGGTGGTGGTGGTTGCGGATGGCGTCTTTGTGGGCTGCGTGGCTGTCCGGTGTCTTATCACTGTGCCATTTCTTCTCTAGTTTCCGGCAGGTACGCTTGGAAGCTAGGAGTTCCGAGGTGAACCAGCTGGCTCTTTTGGTGGTGTCACTGTAGGTGAGTTTTTTCAGCGGGGCGAGGGTGTTGGCACAGTCGTCTATCCATCGTCTGAGGTTGCAGGCAGCGTCGTCGGTGTTGGATGGGTCGGAGGGAGGGCTGAGAGCGAGGTTTGCCCGTAGTTGGTCTTCGGTGACTTTGCTCCAGCAGCGGCGTGGGATCTGTTGGGTGCGGTGGTGTGTGGTGGGTTTCTGGAAGGTGAAATGGATGCAGCGGTGGTCGGTCCAGAGGAGTTCCGTGGTGTGGCTGAAGGAGATGTGGGAGCTTGAGGAGAAGATGGGGTCAAGCGTGTGGCCGGCGGAATGGGTCGGTGTTGTGACGAGCTGGCTCAGACCGAGGTTGTCGATCAGGGTGGTGGAGTTGCTGTCGTTGTTGTTCTCCAGGTGAAAGTTCAGGTCTCCGAGGAGGATGTAGTCGGTAGAGGTCAGGGCGTGCGTGCTGATGAAGTCGGCGATGGAGTCGCTGAACTGGGGTCGGGGCCCAGGGGGTCTGTAGACAAGGGTGCCTCTAAGGGTGGTGTTGGGGTCCGTGTGGATCTGGAAGTGCATGTGTTCGGCGGTGCTGAGAGTGTCGTCGGTGCTGGTCGAGACCCTGATGGTGTTCTTGTGGACGATGGCGATTCCTCCTCCTACTGCGTTGATGCGGTCTCTACGGGTGATCTTATAGATGTCTGGGATGGCTATGGCGATGTCGGGGGCAGAGGAGTCGTTCATCCAGGTCTCTGTCAGGAAGGCGATGTCTGGTGATGATGTGTCGAGCAGGTCCCAGAGCTCGACGGCGTGTTTGCGTGCGGAGCGGGTGTTCAGTAGGATGCATCGGTTTATCTATTAGACTGTATTAAGAAAACAGAGACTTAGTGTTGATATAACGCCAAGGCACGTAGCCTGCATGCAAAGTTTGCAGCGTCCAGCTTAACAACATAATAGAACGTAATTGAGATTGCCTGTGTTGTAATATGGCCAAATCTTGTTCTAGTATGTCTATCACAGAAGATACAATGTTGCCTAAGGAATATATCCTGGAGGTCAATGTAGTTAACCCATTGTCTACCACTGCTAGAGATTTTTCTAGATTTATATGGTCTATCTCTCGTAGTCTCTCTGCGCCTCTTCTTGTGATATTTTCCATATTTTATTGTAGACAGCATAATAGAAATGTTTCTGATGTGGCTTCCTGGGACCTAGTAAAAAAATCCCTGAGATCCACATCCTGTGACAGTAAGGATAAGTGTTGTTTCACCTGTGTGAGTGTTGAGGTTTTTAGCCAATCAAGGCACAACTTCCCAACACTGTAGGATGTCCCTACCCCTGGATGTTGTCTTTGTACATAACGTGGATCTGGCCTATGGATACTAAACCCTTCGGTTTTACCCATGAATCTTGCCTGACAACTATTAGTTTCTGTGGGCCAAATCAACCATTTTCTCCAATCGGGGTCTGATTTGTTGTATTGTATGATGTCATCTACTGTAATTTCTTCCTGTGATGTTATGTTGCCCTCGGTGTGTGATGGAGTCGGCAACCGAAGTGTGTTCAAGTCTTTGTTCTTCGTTAGTCCAAGGCAAGATGTCTGCTGCACTGTCTCGTTCAAAAACATGATTTGTTGAGGGATGAGGCATGCTCTAAACAAAGCTTCTGTTCCCTGTACCTGCCATTCCCTAGTACCCCAGACTGATTTTAGGTCTATGGTGTCTTTCCACAAGTCGAAACCTTGTTCGGACAACTGGGCAATAAAGGAAGTAGAGTAAATCTGTTTGGTGTTTGTTAACATATTTTTCTGTGCTGATGTTGGTGCAACCTTATAATAGTATGAGGCTGGGTCAGACATATTAAACCCTGAAAAATATGGAAATTTCTGTGTAAATGTTTTTGAACTGCATTTCGGCGGTGTTGGACAATGTTCCAACTGGTGGAATGTGAACACATTTCTAGGATTAGCAGATTTATGTAAAAAATGATGACCATAATGTTGATAACAATACATAGCCTCAAAATCTGACGTGTCTTCCAATGTTTCACTATTCGAAAACGCAGCAGATTTTTCCAAATCAGATAACATGTTATTAACAGTTTCAAAATCCCAATCATCGGAAAATGTACTTGAGGTAATGATATCACTCAACAATATTTTAAATAAATGTGGAATTCTTAAAATTTCGGTCGGACCAAATATATCAAAATCAACCTTGTCCCACACTATACCATCAGGTATAGGAACTGCTGTAATGTTCACTGATGACAAGTCTCTTTGTTCTCGATGAGATAATTAGTGTGGTTTTAAAAGTAAGTTCACCTTTTGGGCTGCAGAGCTTTGTCGAAGGTATCTTCCATTAACAAGCATGCTAAAAACTATTACTAAGCCTACCAAGAAAAGAAAGAAATGTATCCCGGTGATTACCCATAGTTCTACCCAAGGTGACACCAGGTAAGTCTTTTTAAGAAAGTGTATAAAGTCTTTAACTTGCTGTTTGCGTGATCTTTTGGCTGGCGTAGTTTCCGATTCGCTTGGATCCAAAGAAAACGTATCAAAGTTTATGAAGTAGCCAGAAGCAGTTCGATCAATAGTTGGAATTGCATCAGGATTTGTAGAAATCGTGGTTTGCTCTTGTCGAGGCATGTTGACGTAGACATCTGTATTTGGTCGAATAGCGAGTTGTTTTTAATTTTGAGTTTGATTTTGAATTTGAACTTCAGGTTCAAGAGGAACGAGTTCCATAGCATTGTTGCATAGTCCTTCATTCCGTGCAGGAGGTTCTTCAAACGTGATGAGTCTCTCCGTTTGAACTTCTTGGATTGTAGCGAGAGGAGGGCGTCTGCTACTTTGGAGTCCACGTGGCCTACTACTTAGTATCGGCCACATAATGTGGTTTGATTAGGTCGATTGAGACAAATCGTTTCTCCTTTTTTCCGGCAAGAGGCGGTAGAAGTACAGTTCTTGTTCCTTCAATTGCTAGGACCGGTACAGGTTTTCTGTATGATGGCCCAAATTCTTTCTTGTCCGCTATTTTCTCTCTGACCAGATCCCCGACTTTTGGGATCCAGACAGGTCTTGCCGTGACTGATTTGACTTCCCCAGTGGCGATCTGCTTCAGATGGACATTACTTTGTTGTGTCCTGGATTCATTCAGATCCTGTAAAACAGCCAAATGATCATGGATGTCAAAAGGCTTTTCATCTGCCACTGTGCCTTCACAATCAAGATCAGGTACCCACATTCTTGTCCCAAATAGGACCTCATATGGATTGACACCCCCTAGAGAACTTCTTGGCATGTTGTTCAAAGCTCCCTGGACTCCATACCGATGTTTTACCCAACTTTCACCCGTGCCTAATACTCTAGCTGTTAAAGATTGCTTTAAGTCCCCGTTTTTTCTCTCCACAACCGAATTTTCCTCGGGATGGTACGGAGATGAGTACCGCAATGCTGCACCCAATCCTCGCATGGCCTCCTTGTAAGCCCGAGAGCTAAACGCAGGGCCCTGGTCAGAATGTAATGTGCCAATTGGGTATGTCCCTATAAAGACTCGCAAATCTTTTATAACAGTTTGAGCATCAGCCGAGCGTTGGGGCCACACCCATAGGAATCTCGAGCAGGAATCCACTGCAACCATGATATACCTGTAAGCCCCATCTCTTTGTAAGGGGCCGCAGTGGTCCAAGTAAACACATGCTAGTGGTTTGTCAGATATTAATAATGGTGTCTGTGCTGGACGTGTTACGGTGGAACCTTTCATCTGCTGGCAGATGTCGCATTTCAAGACATAGGGGTCGATTCCGATTCGGGCCGGAAAAAGCACCGACCGACTCGGATCCGGAAAAAATACCGACCGACACGTACCAGTGGCGCCCGACACGCCAAGTACGATGCAAGCCGCGATAAATCCGACCGACACGTCAGGAAACCAAGCCGACCGACCGAGCCGCTCGGAAAATAGCAATCCGGCCGGAAAAACACGCGAATCCAACCGACCGACACGCACCCGGAACAAATCCGACCGAATCGTACCCGCCAACTCCAACCCGCAAAGTACGATGCAAGGCGCGAAAAACCCGACCGAGTCGGACGGAGGACAAGCCGTACGACCGACACGCATACAAAACCGAGCCGAAGCAACACAATACACCGCGACCGACGCGTACGCAGCATACAAAACTGCACAAACACAGCGTGAACGAAACGGAAAACACCGTACGAGACCAATGCACGGTCCGACTCGGTCACAAGAACGTTTCCAACATACACAAACAGCACAAAGGAAAAATCAACCAAAAAAAGGCCAAACAAGCAATTACCAAGCCAATAAATACTGGGGGGTGGGGACAGAGAACAAAGACACACCAACAACTCCACCTATATAAAGGACACAAATCACTACCATGAGCCTTTGCAAATGCCATTCCACTGCCAGCACCCAAGAGAAAGCAACCACACACCCACAGCTCATCCCTCACACAAGCCACACACCAGCAGCACACCAACAAATACCTACCTCACATACACCCAGCACAACACACACCCACACACCCTCACCTGCACACCAACACACACAGCACCCACTATCACCACCCATCACCATGCCCCCCAAGAAGAATCCCAAGTTCCTAGATAGTGAATTGGAAGTCATGGTAGACGAGATCCTCAGGGTGGAGCCACAGCTGTTTGGCACTCTGGTCCAACAGACCCCCATGTCGCAGAAAACCAAGATGTGGGAGAGGATCATCAACAGGGTGAACGCCCAATCACCATGTCGGCGCACAAAGACCGACATCCAGAACAGGTGGTATGACGTGCGCAGGAGGGTCCGGGAGCTGCTCAAGAAAGACTACCACCTGAGCCAATACACCGGCAGTGGCCCTCCTGCCAAGCCAGTATACCTCAGGCCCTGGGAGGAGAAGGTGCGGGCCATCCTTCCGCCAGTGAGCGTATATGGACTAGAGGACATCCCAGAGCCTGGTGAGTACACAACAAATGTACACAATAAACTGCCACAAAACACACACATCACTGTCAAGGGGAGAGTCAAACCATGCACTCATAGCAATTACACAGCAACTAGAACAGAATCATCCCAAAATGTGTATGTCAGTCAGATAAACACAACACATGCCATCAAAAAAGTCACATCCAACTGTGCCAACACATGTACAAACACAACCACAACTACAGCTAGGCAGTGGCACAAATAGAACTAACACACACATCCACACATGTAGCCACCACAACAACACCAACACACAGTGAAGACCACTCAAAGGAAGGAATTCTGTGTATGCTGGCCAAGTCAGTGTAGCCAATAGCATCATGGGAGTCGCAGTCACACATATTGCCCCCCCCACAACTGTCCCATCAACACCACCCTGAACCATGCTCACATCACAGGGAGTGGAGAAGGACTCACAAGATGGCTGACACTGGCTACTGCTGTGGGGAGCACAAGGCCCTGCTGCCAACTGTGCACCAACAAACAGCAGGACACCACTGACTGACATCCTGAGAGACAACTTACACTCCCTGCAATGCAAGCACGTTCCATGTTGGGCTATCTGGCTGGCTGGGTGGGAAGGGGGACTTGCAGCACTGACTATAGTCACCAGCACCTCCCCTCACACCCCCCAACACAAACTCCACAGTACCCACCTGGTAGAATGCAATGCCCTCCATCCTAACACAAGATCCCACAAAGCACCACCACCCTGGGTTATGTTGTGTGAAGCACAGGGACACTCTTGGGACTCTTAGCCAAACAACTGCCAGGACAACACTCCCAGCCATCCTGTCAGCACAGCCAGCCCACCCCACAGGGAAGCAGAGTCAAAAGGAAGGAAGCATGGGCATGCTGGGAAGGGGGTGGAGGCAATAGCATGATGGGAGTCGTAGTCACAGCTCTACATCCCCCACCACATGGCCCAGCAAGCTCACACTCACGCATGCACATCCCACAGAGAGTAGAAAGGCCCATCAAAGATGTCTGACACTGTTGCTGTGTCGTGGGGAGCACAAGGGCATGCTGGGAACTGCACATCAACCAACAGCAGGACACCACTGACTGACATCCTGAGAGACAACTTCCACTCCCTGCAATGCAAGCACGTTCCATGGTGGGATATCCGGCTGGCTGGGTGGGAAGGGGGACTTGCAGCACTGACCATAGTCACCAGCACCTCCCCTCACCCCCCCCCCCAACACAAACTCCACAGTACCCACCTGGTAGAATGCAATGCCCTCCATCCTAACACAAGATCCCACAAAGCACCACCACCCTGGGTTATGTTGTGTGAAGCACAGGGACACTCTTGGGACTCTTAGCCAAACAACTGCCAGGACAACACTCCCAGCCATCCTGTCAGCACAGCCAGCCCACCCCACAGGGAAGCAGAGTCAAAAGGAAGGAAGCATGGGCATGCTGGGAAGGGGGTGGAGGCAATAGCATGATGGGAGTCGTAGTCACAGACATTGCTCAGCCTCACAACTGGCCCATCAACACCACCCTGAACCATGCTCACATCACAGGGAGTGGAGAAGGACTCACAAGATGGCTGACACTGGCTACTGCTGTGGGGAGCACAAGGCCCTGCTGCCAACTGTGCACCAACAAACAGCAGGACACCACTGACTGACATCCTGAGAGACAACTTACACTCCCTGCAATGCAAGCACGTTCCATGGTGGGATATCCGGCTGGCTGGGTGGGAAGGGGGACTTGCAGCACTGACCATAGTCACCAGCACCTCCCCTCACCCCCCCCCCCAACACAAACTCCACAGTACCCACCTGGTAGAATGCAATGCCCTCCATCCTAACACAAGATCCCACAAAGCACCACCACCCTGGGTTATGTTGTGTGAAGCACAGGGACACTCTTGGGACTCTTAGCCAAACAACTGCCAGGACAACACTCCCAGCCATCCTGTCAGCACAGCCAGCCCACCCCACAGGGAAGCAGAGTCAAAAGGAAGGAAGCATGGGCATGCTGGGAAGGGGGTGGAGGCAATAGCATGATGGGAGTCGTAGTCACAGACATTGCTCAGCCTCACAACTGGCCCATCAACACCACCCTGAACCATGCTCACATCACAGGGAGTGGAGAAGGACTCACAAGATGGCTGACACTGGCTACTGCTGTGGGGAGCACAAGGCCCTGCTGCCAACTGTGCACCAACAAACAGCAGGACACCACTGACTGACATCCTGAGAGACAACTTACACTCCCTGCAATGCAAGCACGTTCCATGGTGGGATATCCGGCTGGCTGGGTGGGAAGGGGGACTTGCAGCACTGACCATAGTCACCAGCACCTCCCCTCACCCCCCCCCCAACACAAACTCCACAGTACCCACCTGGTAGAATGCAATGCCCTCCATCCTAACACAAGATCCCACAAAGCACCACCACCCTGGGTTATGTTGTGTGAAGCACAGGGACACTCTTGGGACTCTTAGCCAAACAACTGCCAGGACAACACTCCCAGCCATCCTGTCAGCACAGCCAGCCCACCCCACAGGGAAGCAGAGTCAAAAGGAAGGAAGCATGGGCATGCTGGGAAGGGGGTGGAGGCAATAGCATGATGGGAGTCGTAGTCACAGACATTGCTCAGCCTCACAACTGGCCCATCAACACCACCCTGAACCATGCTCACATCACAGGGAGTGGAGAAGGACTCACAAGATGGCTGACACTGGCTACTGCTGCGGGGAGCACAAGGCCCTGCTGCCAACTGTGCACCAACAAACAGCAGGACACCTCTGACTGACATCCTGAGAGACAACTTCCACTCCCTGCAATGCAAGCACGTTCCATGGTGGGATAACTGACTGGGTGGGTGGGTGGGTGGGAAGGAGGTCTGGCTGTCAACCAAACACAATCAATGCAGACCATGTTCACACCCCAGAGAATACATAGAAATGCCCAAATAATGCAGGACAATGTGCCACACCAATATCAACCCCTGACTGTGACGACTTAGGACAATACAATGTACAGGCCCGCACCCCGAGGCACAGTCACAACTGTCAGGTGTGTCAACCACTGATGCCTGCAGAAACATGACATACATTGTTTGTGTCTCCCAAAAACAGGTGATGATAGGGACACAGCAGCAGACGCTGAGGAGTCCCAGTCCCAGGCTCAAGAGGATGCCGAGCTCACTGGCGTCGTACAGCCTCTGTCCTCCTCGGACGATGAAGAACAACCTGGCACATCCGGTGCAAGTCAACATGCTGCACCAGCAGGACCACCAGCTGCAGCACCAGCAGGTCCACCAGCTGCACCCCTGCACCCACCCCTCCAACGACTGTCACCACGAATACCATCCCTGCCGACATGGACAGAATAAGGAACAACACCAGCGCAGTGACCCTGGACCAACCTGGGGCCATGGACACCACCACCACCACCAACCCCCAAGGTGGACCAGGGTTATCTGTGCGTGCAACTGCACACACTGCACATGTCAGCAGGGGTGGTGGGAGGGGTGGGAGACAGAGGTCGCTGCTTGCAGACGTTGCTGGTGTGCATGAAGACCCACAACTGGTACGCATAGCTGATGCGTACCAGTCCAGCACCGGAGAGCTCAGCCAGGTAGTGGGGCTCCTCAGAGACATCAAACAGCAGCAGGCTGCCCATCATGCCCGCTTGGACTCCCACATGTCCCATGTGGAGTCACACATGTCACGTGTGGACTCCCACATGTCACGTGTGGACTCCCACATGACCCGCGTGGAGTCCAAGTGGGATGTACTACATGAGATGACGGCGGTGCACAGGGACATTTTACAATGCCTCCGCCAGATGAACAGCAACCAGTCCACACCTCCCTGTGTGCCAACAACATCTGGTACCGAACAAACTGCAACTGCCACAGGGAGGGAGGAGGACTCTGGCGGAGAGTCCCCTGCACCGCAGCAGCCTGCACTTGAGGGCCCCCCCCCAAGAAGAGGGGTCGTCCGAGGAGGGGAAAGTGAGAGGCTGATGGCCAAGCGCAACTCCCAGGAAGCCTGAACCTGTTCTGGATTTTCGCCTTTGTGCACAGACTGTTCACCCTGTTGATGGCAACACTACTCCCACACATTGCATGGGGAGTACAAGTTGGAACAATGTGTCAGACAACTGTGGCCCCGATACTGGGGATCCTGTCTACCTGGACTTTCTATTCATCTAGGAACTTGGGATTGCAAGATTCATGTACAGCACAATCCATCCTATGCACTATTATCACAGATGTATCACAATAAACACAATAATACACCATACTTGCCTCTGTCGTGATTCCAACGTGGGTACTGTTATGGGGATGATGAACAACAAAATTACACTGTGTATGCGAACTGCAACAGCAAGGACAACACAGGCATGTGAGTACAGGCAACGTGACACATATGAGGGAGACACACCACCAGGGCTACACAACACATACACACCTAGGCCATCTGACTCATTGCCTACACTGATGTTGCCAGGGAAGACGGTGCAATGCACAGACACCACACCCATTCCCAGTTGTAGTCAAGTAGCCCACAGGTGCAGTAAGCAAATGGCAGTCAAATGTGTGACCACAGACAACGCACATCACTAAGTGAAGCACAGGTTTATTACACAGTAGCAACATGCCGTAACCACTACAGATGCAAGGTAACCCCACCTGGTAGCGGGCACACAGTCAACAACTGTAGACAGAAGGAAGTCCATGGGTGTGGCGCACATCACCTGTAGGGACACAACAGCTACCAGCCTGGATGTGCAATCACGTTGTCGGTGGACACAGTTGACCAAACGAATCTGAAAGTACCCTGTGAAGGACAGAAATGACACACAGTCAAAAGCAATGGAGTACAGGACAGAACAGCAAAACTCATGCACAATACATGTTACAAGATACCCACCCAGAACCAAGTTAGCATGTCAACACTGTTGGGGAGTACAGCCCACCTGTCACCACACATCGCAACACACATCCAGTCAAGTAGCCCATGGACACACTCCAACAGCACCAGAGCACCACCCACACATCATGCCAACTCACATCATTCACATGACACCTCAGGATACTCACATTCAGCTAAAGAAGTTGGTGATGAGCTGTGTGCGGACATCACCATCACCATCATCATCATCATCGTCACTGGCATCGTGGTCCAGGCCAGGATCCTCCACAGGTGGCGGATGTTGGTCATCGTCATCCTGGATGAGAGGCAACTCCTTCCGCACTGCCAGGTTGTGGAGCATGCAGCAGACGATGATAATCTTGCACACTTTCGCAGGGGCATATGGGAGGGACCCTCCGGTCTTGTCCAGGCAGCGGAAGCGGCTCTTCAGGAGACCAAAGGTCCGCTCAATCACTCTCCTGGTCCGACCATGTGCCTCATTGTAGCGCATCTGGGCAGGTGTCACAGGGTTCCTGAGGGGTGTCAGCAACCACGGCATGTTGGGGTATCCCGAGTCACCTACGGACAGACAAGTGCACATCAGCTGACTTGGAAAAGTGGGCGGAATACTACAGATCAGATCACACACAATGGCACAAAGTCAGTACACACCGACAAGCCAGGCACGCTGGTTCTGCATCTGTGCCATCAACCTGGGGATGCGACTACTCCTCATCACAAAGGCATCGTGTGCTGAACCAGGGAAACGGGCACACACGTGTGTGATGGTCATGTCTGCAAGACACACCACCAGTGCATTGACCGAGTGGTAGTGCTTGCGGTTCCTGTAGGCCTGCTCCTGGGCCTGTGGTGGTACCAAAGCCACATGTGTCCCATCAATGGAGCCAATGACATGCGGCATCCTCCCCAGGGCATAAAAGTCACTCTTCACGTCAGTGAGTCGTCGCAGTCTAGGGAAATAGATGTACCGGTTCAGGAAGAGCAACATTGCCGCCAAGAAATCGCGGAGCACACGGCTGAACATGGTCTGTGACATCCCACCAGCAGACGCCACAGTATGTTGGAAGGTACCGGTGGCAAAGAAGTGTAGGGCTGCCATCACCTTCACCTTGGGGGTCAGCGCTGTAGGATACGGCCGGCCAGGCTGCAAATGTGGGGACAACTGCACTGCCAAATCCTCAATCAGCTGCCTGGTGAAGCGGTACCGTCGGATGCTGTCCCGTTCCACCATCGTTGCCAGGTCTGGGAATGGCCGATGGACAGCAGGAGCCCTGCAGTGCAGAGGAGAAGTAAGCAAGATCGTCAGTCACCCCACATATGCGGCATTGAACACACTCAAGATCCCAACATACATCATCATGAGGCACAACTACATGAAGTGTGCAGTACCGGAACGACATGTATGGTACATACATGGCCAACATCTGTCAACACGGTCCTACAGGTGGCATCAATTTGTCCCAGGTTGGCCCATTGGATATCATGATGCTGTGTCACAGTCACCCCCCAGTGACATGTGAGGACAGATGTGCCCCAGGCACCACAGCTCAACGACAGGCACATTCCCAGGGACCCTGTAATGCCACATGGACACTGGCATCACCTGGAGTATCATGTGTACACCACAACAAAACAAACATGACCCCCACAGGTAGTGGCCACACTTGCCATGGCAGGAGAGCCATGGACGTCTGTGACACACACGCACAACATCAGAGTCCATGCACACACAACGTGGATGTGGAGACTGTCTCCCATTGTGCACATGAAATCAGAGACATTGTAAACACTACATGCACAAAGACTGTGGAGGGCCATCACTATTGTGCCACTGGGACACCCTGGCTCAAACATACCGTCCCACATGGGACTCACGGGGTATGTGACATGACATACACAAACACCACTGTGAAATGTGACCATGGCACATGCACAGATATGAACAGTTGCACATCACAGTGGTCACGTACACGTAACACCCAGGATCCTGTCCCCATTAACACGTGCACAGCCTGGGGGTGGCTGCCCACAGGTGACACCCACAGGACAACATGTACACCAACATACACACAATAGGAAATGCAGCCTTACATGCCTTATGATAAGGTTTGGACAGGCTGTCGTGATGTAGGTGTGCCCCTCACTCCCTGGGAGCTATCTGTGGCTGGCATATGTCCATCTGAGACAGGCATGCTGACATATGCCAGTCACATGTACAGTGATGCGTTGAACAGCAATGGACCGATCGGTGCCTCCGGCCGGCCCATTGCTTTCAATGTGTGCGGGTACGCGTTGTACCCCTGTGCGCGTTGTACTGCAATGGACCGATCGGTGCCTCCGGCCGGCCCATTGCATTCAATGTGTGCGGGTACGCGTTGTACCCCTGTGCGCGTTGTACTGCAATGGACCGATCGGTGCCTCCGGCCGGCCCATTGCATTCAATGTGTGCGGGTACGCGTTGTACCCCTGTGCGCGTTGTACTGCAATGGACCGATCGGTGCCTCCGGCCGGCCCATTGCATTCAATGTGTGCGGGTACGCGTTGTACCCCTGTGCGCGTTGTACTGCAATGGACCGATCGGTGCCTCCGGCCGGCCCATTGCTTTCAATGTGTGCGGGTACGCGTTGTACCCCTGTGCGCGTTGTACTGCAATGGACCGATCGGTGCCTCCGGCCGGCCCATTGCATTCAATGTGTGCGGGTACGCGTTGTACCCCTGTGCGCGTTGTACTGCAATGGACCGATCGGTGCCTCCGGCCGGCCCATTGCATTCAATGTGTGCGGGTACGCGTTGTACCCCTGTGCGCGTTGTACTGCAATGGACCGATCGGTGCCTCCGGCCGGCCCATTGCATTCAATGTGTGCGGGTACGCGTTGTACCCCTGTGCGCGTTGTACCTCAATGGACCGATCGGTGCGCACCCATTGACAATGGGCTTGCCTGGCAACGGACGCGTTTTCGAATATTCGAACGAGTCGGTTGCTGGAAAATCAGTTGGTCACCCACAACAATGTTGCAAAATCATGTATGTCATGAAGTTGAAATTTTGAAGGATGCTGTGGGCGTGTTTTGGTGCTGCTATTCCATGGATTGGCCAGATTCAGAAGATGCAAACGACTTGGACCTATCACTTTGGACACAAGGGACAGTATCTGCCTCTCCAGCACATATATATTGCTGCATGTTCCCCTGAGAGCCCACTTGCCTGCACTACATGCTCCAGGACGACATCTGCCACTGCACTGCTGCTGTCTCTGCCCCTCTGGACCCTGCAATGGCACGTACTGTGGAGAGAGCCCCAGCCTTCAGCCTTGAAGAGAACCAGGCCCTGCTGGACAGCCTACTTCCACAGTACAGCAAGCTGTATGGGACACCAGGGGAGCAGGTGAGTGTTCTGTGCACTGCCTTTCTGAATGTGCATTTTGTCTGACTAGCAAGGCTGAGAGTCAGCACACCACTGGCTAGCAGGCTCACTGAGTAGTTGTCACCCCCATAGTGTGTAGTGACTTGCACTGGACAGGTATGGTGCAGTGACAGTGCTTCTGAACAGGGTTTTACTCCCCATGCTATGATACCATGTAGTGACTTCTGGAAAACTGTCCATGGGCAGCCGTGCACTGCCTGGGTACACCATGTGCCCCTGTGATTGCGACATGTATATGCAACTGTGTCATGCACGGATATGTTGCATGTGTAATAATGGCCTTATCACTTTGTCATCCTGACAGGCTTCTGCCCATCGGAAGCATGAGATATGGAAGGACATCGTCCGGGCTGTCCGGTCCGTGGGGGTCTACAAGCGCCGGATCCGCAACTGCCAAAAGAGGTGGCAGGACCTTCGGGGCTGGACCCGGAGGATTGCACGGGTCCAGCTGAAGCTGTCGCCTCCTCGCAGGAGGGGCGGAACACGGACCCTGACCCCCCACATGCTCAGGATCCTGGCGGTGGTCTTTCCAGACCTGGATGGGCAGCTGAAGGCCAGAGAGCAGCAAGGAGGGGGTGAGTCAAAGACTGCACTGTGTACTCTGTCTAACATGTTATGTGCCCTCCTCGGGCCAGGTTGAACTGCCACAGTACAGCAGTCATGTTGTCCAGGAGCCATGTCCCTCTATTGTGCACTGCCCACTCCTCATCTGATACCCAGGTGTGGCCCTTACATGCAGGGAATTCTGTCACTTAGGACTGTGTCCTTGCAGTTTGCTTGACTCAAGGTGGGAGACAGCATCTGTTTCCCTGACTCTGTGGTGGGCATCATGGGTGGGTCCATTGCTTACACAATGCCTGTATTCTGACATGTATTCAGCGTGTTACTTTGATCTGTGGTCCAATTGCTGAGCTGATCCACCACATGTGGCTGGGGTACCTGGCACACACCCATGCTGCGGGTGGGAACAATGTTTGGGCCCCAGGAGTATGTATATGACGTGTGTCACACATACTTAGCCAGCTGCCTACAGTCCAGGGCTCATCCCTCATTCATGTGGGGCTGGACAGTCATGCCTACTCCAGGCCATACAATACACTCTGTACTCCCACTCCCGTGTATCAGAGGACACATTGTGCACAGTGTTTTGACCCCTCAGGTGTCTGCCTCTGTGTCAGTGTGCTGTGGATTAGTCGCCAGGACTGCTGTGGAGTTTCTTGGTAGGGGCTCAGCATGCCACTGGAGATGTGACCATAGGAGACGATACTTGTGTGACACATAGGTGTCTGATCAGCTGCCCATGCAGACTGGGGCATGTAAATGTGAAGTTCAGGCAGCTGTTCCCCATGCACAGCAGAGTGTGAGGGGCTCAGGTTCAGAGGGTAGTGTCACAGGTCTCCCATATGTCCAATAGGTATGACCTGGACAGATGAGGGTTAAGAGGATGTGTTGTGGGGGGATGTACATGTGCACTTGTGCAGCTCCAGGACTTGCATTCCCCATGACCTACTATTGTGACACAGTGCAGAGTGTTGTTGTCTGGCTGCAAAGTCATACATCACTGAGACAGTGATGTATGACTTTGCAGTCATGCCTCCGCCATGGCATGTGTCTACTGATTGGTGATCCTGCAGGGGAGTGACATGTGCTACATGCACACCATAGTGGCGCTGGCTATCAGGACATGGGTGCATCATGGTGTCTGTCGCTGGAATGCATCACATGCATTTCCTATTTGACTCTGGGCATCCCTTACATCCGTAAACCTGTACTGACTCAGTGGCAAGAGCTGTGATGTGTCCACACCGTGTCCTCTGCACTGTCCAACTACTGTGTACTTGGTGCATGTGTCAACACTGGGGTGTTGCAATCCAACAGACACCAGACAGATGGGTGCAAGGCCATGTGGGATGTGAGTGCCATGCTTGGCATCAGACTGACAATTGACTTCTCCTGTTCAATTAGGGCACTTTTAGCAATGTACAACTAATGATGCCAGGGCTTGCTCTGTAATGTGCTGTGCTCACAGTGGTGTGTGCGTTTGGTGCAGGTGACTGATGTCTGTCTGTTTCCCCATTGTTTGCAGATACATCCACGGCCACGGAAGGGGACAGCTCCACGGACCAGGAGGAGCCGGAGAGCCAGACTGGGTCAGCAGCCGAGGAGTGGTCGGAGGGACCCAGTGGCACGGAGGGCGAGGGGAGCCACACCGAGGAGTCCTCAGCAGCATCCACCTCAGCTGAGGACCAGAGCAACTCGGAGGATGACTCCCTTGTGGAGGCGGGTGTCAGCAGCCACCACACCCCAGCTAGTGTTGCTGTCCCCGCCACCACCAGCACCACCACCGCCCTCCCATCGGCTCCCATTCCCCAGGTCCGTGGAGGCTCCCATGTCCGGGAGCGTGTCTCCTTTGGGCCAGGCACCGCACCCCCTGCCCCTGTGTCCCCTGCTGCCCTGAGTGAGGAGTCTGTGTACCTCCTTCGCCAGCTCCATGTAGGGCAGACAGCCATGCTGAGTGTCCTCCATGCGCACACCGCGCTGTTGACTCAGCTGGTGTCGTTCATGGAGGGCATCTCATCGGGCATGTCTGACCTACAGAGGGGCAATAGGTCCATGGACTCCTCCCTGACGGCAGCAGTGTCCCTCCTCAAACGGTCCCTCACCCCTCCTGCCTCTGCTCCATCCACACTCCCCAGCACCTTACCCATCCCAGGCACACACACACTGGCACAGGCACACACCAGCACACACACATCCAGCACACTGACACACACGCCAATGACAAAACGCACACGCACGCACATTCAGGGGACTGAAGCCAGACTCACAGGGGATGGGGCCCTGGAACACACACACGCATCCACATGCACTGCGCAGTCCTCAGTTCCCTCTCCCTCCAAAGCACCCTCCCTTGCCTCACCTGCAACCCCAAAGTCACAGCAGCTCTTCCTCTGTGACCTCGGCCTCTTCCCCACCGATGAAGCTGCTCCAGCATCCCGGGGAAGAGGAAGCCCACCCACACGGAGCAGAGTGCCCCTCGCCCCCGGACACCCTCCCCCAGGCGCAGACGGACTGAGGCCCCCACCCGCAAGTCCCCCGGAGTGCTAAGAGCAAGACCCCGCCACCACCCTGCAGCTCAGGCACAAGGTCTCCGTCCTCCATCCCTCAGGCCCCCACTGCACAGGTGCCCCCACCACACCCTGCCCCAGGTTCCCCCACCCACAGATATACCATCCCCAAGATGCTCCGGCCTTCTCCCCCTGCCACTTGCTCTCCCAGCACCACACCCCCGCTGCGCTTGTCTGTGCCACTGATGTGGTGAGGGTGTCCCCCCCTCTGTCCAACCCACCTTGCCTGTTCCCCATTCTCCTCCCCTGGAGGTAGGCACTGCAGTGGAGTCCACTACCGCCCTGTCTGACTTGGGCACTGCAGTGGCGGACCTGTCCACCCCATCTGCAGGGTCCACTGCAGTTGTGCCGGCACCCACGACATCTGTGTCATGCCCCCAGTTGTGCCGGCACACACCATGTCAGACACCTCCACTGCAGTTGTCAGTGGCTCTCCTGCACCCACCACCCCTTCCCTGACTCCCCCTGGTGAGCCCTGATCCTGTCCCTGCGGTGCCTGGCCTGCCCCCCGGTTGCCCCTCCTAGTGGATTGTCCCTGGTATTGTGCAGGCATGCGTAGGGTGACATCTGCCAGTGTCACCCTGTTTGAACTTTGACAATGGACTGGCCATTGGCCTTTGCTCTTTTTCAGGACTTCGTTTGGCCTCAACACATATGCTGAATAAAGCAACTTTCTTTTCTCTAGTGCTCATGCTTCAGATGTACATGTTGTTGGTGCAGCTAACCATGCCCTTGCTGCAGTGATGGTGATATCTGGTCTCATGATTATGAAGTGTTACTGTGCAGGAACCCATGTGGTCCAGGGGGAATGTGTCCTATCATGTGGTGTATCCATGTCATCAATAGCAGCATCTGAGGGTGTCATGTGTTCAGTATTTGGCAATGGGTTTCCTACTTACATTGGCAATTTCATATCTGTGGCTTCCACCCCTGCACATCTGTTGTGCCTGCCATCGTTGCATTTGTCTACTTCCCTGACCGTGTTGCCATCTCCAGTGGACATGCAGGTTTGGGCATCAATGGGGAGGGACTCATCCGTGTAGTCAGTGCAACATTGCTATACAAGTGTGTTGGATCTGTGCTGATGATTCCGTTGGCACATCCATGACCAGGCTGATGTGATGGGAGCCCTCATTTGGTGCTAATTGTTGATTGTGTGACCAAGTGCTCAGCTGACATGATGGGGCCCTACTGAGGCAACATATGGCACAGCTTTCCTCACACAGGAGTGGAGTCCCCTCATGGCAGTGTGTACACGTGTGACATTGCCTGCACCCAAGGTGTGTGTTGTATGTGCATGTCTGTGTGTTCACTTCCATTCATCTGCGCATGCTGTGATCCCTAGTGTTGTACCTGTTTGTGATGCTTGCTGACTTGAGCTATGTTCCCCCAAAGTCTTCTCCCTGTGTTCTCTGTGATGTGGGTGCATGGCACATTACTGGTCATCAGGGTGTCACCCATAGGTGTGTTTGCTGTCAGGGCTGAGTTTGTGTGCAGACGCAGATGGGTCACAGTCAGGTTTCCCCTTGGCACTTGTTGTTTGCCCCTGTCATGTGATTTCCAGTTTGTGTTATCTTTCAGTGATTGTGACATGTTGTGTGTGTGACTGCTGCCACTCCTCAGGGTCAGAGCTGCAATGTTGGAAGTTGTCTATGTGTGTTCTTTGTGGGTGACCTTGGCTTCTTCATTGGTGTGTGACTGTGGCTGGGATCCCATTGGTCGGTGTGGTATTGCCGTCATGTCCATGTACAGCGTAGTGTGCAGTGTGTCAGACATTCAGGAGTCTTGTTGAGTGTCCATGTGTGATGTGTTTCTACACCTTGGTTCCCACCCACCACCCTGGAATAGTCATGGGTGCATGTGCAATGTCACCAGTGCATGTGTACTTCACTGCTGCACATTGTTGGAGGTCGAGGGGTGTGGTGTTGAGTGTGTGCAGATGAGAGTTGTTGCCCGGCTAGGCCCCTGCCTCCATGTTGGCCTTGGCTTACTGGCCATGCTGATTGATTTGTGCTTGTGTAGGTGTGATGGTAGTTTGTTGCTCAGGACACCTGACTGTGGTTCATAGTGTGAACGACATTTAGCTTTGTCATCACAGTGGTATTTTTATTCAGCCCAGGGTCACCACATTGTGGGGGCCCTGGGGGTGGTGCTGTGGTGTGTCTGTGACTTGCTGTGTCAGTTGTTGTTCCTACGTGCCTGTGTGACATGTGTGTTTTGTGCTCCCTCTCACCTGACAATGCCTGCTTGCCCACATAGGGGATTTGGATCCATGAGTTACCTTAGTGTGGCAGTGTATGCACATCTGTATGATTGGTATTCAGCTCTCCTCATGTGTTGTGTGGTTGCCTGGGGACACTGGCACCCCCACCCCTCACCTGCTGTGTATGATGACAGTGTTGGTCTGCCTGTTTGTGTTTGTGCATCTGCACCACTGCATTGGCATATCTTGGGTGTGCCATTGGCTGTATGTTGTTTGGTGTGTTTCCCCTGCTGTCCCTGGGACTCCTAGGTCATCGGTCAGCACAGTGATCATGGTTTGTGTGTCCCATTGCTGCCATGGTATGGTATCTGTTCACCTCACATCTGCTGTCTCCACAGGGTATCTGCATTTGTGTGCCCATTGGTGCAAATATGTGGTTCTGCATTCTGATGGTCACTTCTGTCATTGTGTCATTGATGACTGTTGACGGTCTCAGCCCCCATGGGTGTTGTTTGTCTGCACATGGCCAAAGGAATGTTTCATTTGCACTGCAGTATTTGGCTCCCCCAATTTATGTTGCAATGGGACACATACACTACTTTGCCACAGATGAGTTTTTGGTTCTGTGAGCAGGAATGATCCATGCAGTTTGGCAGTTGCAGCTCTTTCTTTGTCAACAATTACCTTTTGGTCACTGTGATGATGAGGGTGTAGACCCCATTGCCACAATGGTCAAAATGTGCTTCAGCTATGGACCCCACACTTGCCTTTTGGTCACTGTGATGATGGGGGTTTGGACCCCATTGCCACAATGGTCAAAATGTGCTTCAGCTATGGACCCCACACTTACCTTTTGGTCACTGTGATGATGGGGGTTTAGGCCCCATTGCCACAATGGTCATGGGCTGCTTGCATTGTGGGTGCCACACACATATATGTGTGGCACATGTGCTAGGGGGTCACATTGTATGTTGAAAGTCATGTTCGGTGTTGTAGGCATTTGACACAGCCTACACACGCTTGTCATGGTGGTGGGGGGATGTCTTAATCTTGCATTCCCTAGGTTGTGGTGTGCTTGTTGTGTCATGCATTGTCCATCCTATGAGTGGGGGTGGTAGTAGTGGTAGGCATCCAGCCCCCCTGGCTAAGGGTGGTAGTAGTGGTAGGCATCCAGCCCCCCTGGCTAAGGGTGGTAGTAGTGGTGGGCATCCTGCCCCCTGGCTAAGGGTGGTAGTAGTGGTAGGCATCCTGCCCCCTGGCTAAGGGTGGTAGTAGTGGTAGGCATCCTGCCACCCTGGCTAAGGGTGGTAGTAGTGGTAGGCATCCTGCCACCCCTGGGTGAGGGTGGTAGTAGTGGTAGGCATCCAGCCCCCCCTGGGTGAGGGTGGTAGTAGTGGTAGGCATCCTGCCACCCCTGGGTGAGGGTGGTAGTAGTGGTAGGCATCCAGCCCCCCTGGGTGAGGGTGGTAGTAGTGGTGGGCATCCTGCCCCCTGGCTAAGGGTGGTAGTAGTGGTAGGCATCCAGCCCCCCTGGCTAAGGGTGGTAGTAGTGGTGGGCATCCTGCCCCCTGGCTAAGGGTGGTAGTAGTGGTAGGCATCCTGCCCCCTGGCTAAGGGTGGTAGTAGTGGTAGGCATCCTGCCACCCTGGCTAAGGGTGGTAGTAGTGGTAGGCATCCTGCCCCCCTGGGTGAGGGTGGTAGTAGTGGTAGGCATCCTGCCCCCCTGGTTGAGGGTGGTTGGCATCCAGCCCCCCTGGGTTGGGGTGGTGGCGCGCATTCAGGCCCCTGTGTGCATATGTGGCATTGGTGATGGGCATCCCGCCCCTATGGTGCTGCTGTTGCAAGTATATTCAGATTCCCAGTGTATGTGTGTGATGTGTCGTGTACGTGTTGTATGTGTTTTGTGGTTGGTGTCTGACTTACCTTCTGCGCCGTACGCGTCCGTGCCTGTTCCGGTAGTAGATGTAGAATATTGGTATGATCGGGACGAAGGGATTCATGGTTGGTTCGTGTCGTTCGTCCTTCTCGTTGCTTCGCGTCGTCCTCGTCGCTTGGCTTCGTCCTCGTCGCTTCGCTTCGTCCTCGTCGCTTCGCGTCGTCCTCGTCTGTGCTGTGTTCGTCTCGTAGCCGTGGATCGTGTTGTGGCGCGATTCGGAGCTTATGTGCGCCTCTCCCGGATGCTTTGACGTGCCGTGCGTAGCGACGGGTTCGGCGCGTACGGAAAGCGCATCGTACTTGTCCGGCCGGACGGGGCTGCATTTTCCCTTCCGTGCGACTCGATTCGGCGTTTCCGGATTCGCCTCGGTCGGAGAACAGGACCTGGTTTGGGTGAGTACGGCTCGGCCGGAATTTTTGCTGTTGTGCGCATCGTACTTGCTCGTTCGGTGTGCTGTACGGATCGGTCGGGAAACTGGCTTTCGCATGGCTTTTTTCCCGACCGAATGGTATTGGGTGCGCCTCCGACCGAGATCGGAATCGGCCCCTTAGTCTTAATAGCGAAACCTTACCTTCACTCTATTATTGAGTTGAAGGAAAAAACACTCAGTTGAATGCTAGGAAACTTTTTTCAGACTACAAAGTACAAATTCTACCCTAATGGGTCTGTTCACAAATGCATACATCTCAAACATATAATTGTTCGTGCTGTGATGAAAGGCAAAAAAGTTTTTTATATATATATATATGATATATAATATGATAATCCCGCCCTAGTGGGCAATACTCCTTTTTGCAATATCTACCTTCTTCCAAATGAACGTGCTAAAAACCCTGTGACGAAATTAATAATAACAAAAACAGTTAAAAACAGATCCAGAGAGGTTACATATTATGTTTCCATAATGAAATCAATGAAACCTGAAGAGAGTTTTACAAATGTGTGATCAAATCCTCTTCAATATTTAATCCTGTCGGAATACGAGTGTTTAATTCCAAAATGTAACATGACTCAATTTTTCTAAGCTTCTTTTCGCGATTTCCACCACGCATACATATATGTGCATGGATGTTATAGTTAGGCGCAGATTTCACTCGGAAAAAAAACTGTGAAATTCATCAGCTGTAGTTACACCTGAGCTAAATATAACTTACGCCCCGCAATGCATTGCTTATGACCTCACATATCACATCACTCATGACATCACTAGTGACATCATTGATGACATCATCCGGCAATCATGAGTGTTTTCTAAACTTTTTTGTGTGTTAAACATATATACTAAGGTACCACAAAAGTGGAATTGGTATACTTTATGTACTACTAATGAGTGATTCCTTTTTCTAACATAATGTATGTGAGTTGCTGTGTGACTGTGTGTATCCATGTGTGAGTGGGTGTGTGAGTGGCTGTATTGGTGAGTGTGTGGGTGTGTCAGTGTCTGTATGGATGGATGAGTGAGTGGCTGTGTGAGTGGCTGTATGGGTGGACAAGTGGGTGTGCCAGCAACTGTATGGGTAAGTGAGTGGGTATCTGAATGGCTGTATGAGTGAGTCACTGGGTGCATAAGAGGCTGAATGGGTGAGTGAGTGGCTGTTTGAGTGAGTGTATGGTTAAGTGAGTTAGTGTGTATGGAAAAGTGAGTGTTTGTCGAATCGGCTGTAGGGTGGTTGTATGGATGTGTAAATGTGCATGTAAGTGGTTGTGTGGGTGTGTGATTCATTGTTTGAGTGGTTGTATGGGTGAGTGAGCAGCTCTGTTGGGAGGCTGTATGAGTGAATGAGTGGGTGTGTGAGTGGTTGTATAGGTTAATAACTGGATGTGTCAGTAGCTGTATGGGTGAGTGGGTGACTGTGAGTGGCTATATGGGTGAGTGACTGGTTGTATGGTCAGGCTCTGAGTGAGTGAGTGGGTGTGTCAATGGTTCAATGGATAAGTGAGTGGTTTTTTAAGTAGTTGTATGGGTCTGTGAATAGGTATGTAAGTGGTTGTGTGGGTGTGTGAGTGGGTGTATGAGAGGTTGCATGGGAGTGTAATTGGGTGTGGGAGTAATCCTGTGGCTGATGTAATCAAAGATGTCATTTGAGATGTCATCAGTGATGTCATCAGTGATGTCACTGACCATGTTGTGAGTGATGTAATATATGAGGTCATAAGCAGTGCATTGCAGTGGCACAAGTTATAGTTAGCTCAAGTAACTATAGCTGCTGAATTTCACTGGATTTATAAGAGTGAAATCTGTTGTTACATACAAATACATTTTAATACATTTTTAACAATTAATAGGAATTGGAATGAAATATCTAACCGTTTTTAAATCCAACACTCTCCCTGCTTTTGCTTACATTGCATAGGAATAGTAAATGTGACCCCTCGAAAGTCCAACACATTCCCTACTTTTGCTTGGACTGAAGTGGGAATAGTAAATCTAACTCCTTGAAAGTCCCATCACTTTCCCTACTCTTGCTTAGATTGGAATGGGAATGTTACATCTGATCCCTCTAAAATGCAACACTTTCCAAGAATTAGCTTTGGTGAGATTGGGAATAATAAATCTAACCCCTCCAATGTCCACAACTTTCCTTACTGTTGGTTAGATTGAGTCTTAACAGTAAATCTAACCCCTTTAAAGTCCAACATTCTTAATCCAGTTTTTCTTTTTTTCTTTAATGCTTACATTATTTATAAAAATGCGAAATGTATTTAGATTGTACTAATTTTTTTATCTTCATTTTATTTTTAAATTGTGTGATATTTGTTTTTGTGAATATGTTTGTTAAAAGTTATTGCTAATGTTTTTAATATATATTTTTTAAGATTGTGTAAATATTTTTTTTCTATTTTTTGTGTATAATGGACCTTGTGACCAAGCTGAAAGTTATCTGCAGTGGTCCACACAATCCTCATTCCTGTTGTGGATGACCCTATTGTCACTCCTCTCAATCTGCATACACCTTATATGTTTTCTTGTATGATTCTAGAATACACTCCCCTTATTCTTTATGGACCTATGCATTGCTCTCATTCTTTCTACAACATACCTATAACTCTGGTGTTTTGCATTTGAATTTGATTTTGTTTTTTTTATAGTGCACTACAACCCAAGGGTCTTTTGGCTCTGAAACTGACTGTGAAAGCAATATCAAAAATGCATCTCAAGAAATTAGGCAGATTTTGAGTGCCTTTCTGAAATGTAAGTAAATAATTATGGTTTGCATTTTGCAAGGGAGCTCATTTTAGGCTAGGTGGGCTTCAAAATATAAAGCATTGCCCCAAATGATTCTCTTAAAAGTGTGGAACAATCAGGGAGACTGATGTGAACGGAGATGCCCACAGAGGATATGTTTGATGAGTCTTTTCATGATCACTGCCAATACTTTAAATACTGACTCCACTGAGTTTGCACATGCTCATGAGGGTTGTGCACAACATAATTTGCCTTTCCTTTGGTCCACAAGGACCTCATTGCGACTCGATAAGATAATTTTCATCTTCCTTTCATTAGAATGAGCTTCATGAGGGCCTTTATGACCTCATTTACACTGATGTTAGTCTACACAGACTTCATGGCAGATCAACATGATCTCATTCACACTCCTTTCAGTCTGACCACACCACACTTGAAGTACTGCAAAACATCAATTTGCACTGTTTTCAACTTGCAAAGATCTAATGGCAGTTGTGCATGACTTTCTTCACATCCCTTTCAGTCTACCCAGACCTCATGGCAGCTCTGCATGACCTTATTTGCACACCCATAAGTTGACTTTCACCTCATTCCTTTTTCGGCATTGCCTCATTGCACTTCATTCATTCCCAACAGACCTCACTTGCAGTTCTTAGTAGCCTCATTTTTCTTTCTCCATTTGCCTGGGTGCACAGTTAGCTTTTGTGTAATTACGCAAAATGTTCGGGGAAAATGTGATAGTATGTGTAATTACATGAAACGCACATCCATCATATGCACATATATCATCTATCCCTATATTTTAGCTCGGTCTGCATCTTGGCACCAATTTTTTATGCCAAGATGCATTTCGCGCTAAAAACAGCAGTTCAAAAACACAATTACTGCATTGTTTCCGCGCTCCTGAGCTATAATTTTGCCGCAATCTGTGAAGTAATAACACAATGTGACAAAATGACATAATTTCCTGTAAAAGGAGTAATGTGAAATTTCCATAATTACGTGAATTATGACAGCGTAATTTAAATTTCCCCTGGGCATAGCATTGACCTCAGTGATGCACTATACAGCTTAATTTTAACATACCTCAGGATGTCCCAACCTCGATTTTAGTTCTGCATGGCTTCACTGTGTACTCAACAAAGTCTGTAGGGACATCAGGTCATTTGTGGTTCTGATCGTGCACGGATCAAAGTCACACCTTAAGAGTACTGTGGCTGCATTACATATCGCCACAAGAACGTCCTATAAAGTGACGTTCCCGTGCCAATAGGGACCTGTACATATACCCCTTAGTCTTTTGTATTGAAACAGACTAACATGTATGGAAAATGTTGTAATCTACCTGCAATTTTCTTTGAGTTCCAACTGATGATAACCTTTATTCAAATCAAGGCTACAGAAGACCTTTGCACTATTTAATTGCATTATCATGTCAGCAATGTGTGGACCTGGATGTCGTTCTCATTCAATGGCTTTGTTTGCCTGAAATATGTCAAAGCAAATGTGCACAGCTTCGTCACTATCCTTTTTGGGCACTGCAACTATGGAAGAAATCCATGGCGCTGGACCAGTAGACTGCTCAATGATATCAAGCTTAAGTAACAATTCAAGTTCTTTTTCAACAGCTTCTCATAAATTAAAAGCAGCTCGTCTATGTGTATGAGCACAAGATGGATGTCCTCATTAATATGCAACTTTACTTTCATTGTTTTAAGCTTTCCTAAACCATGAAACAACAAAAGGAATTGACTTACTATTTCGTGATGAGCATTCATGTTGTAGGTAACGGGAATCAGTTCCATTGAAGCAGATGGATGGGTGCTTGCGCCTTCGTTTTCTTGTGTTTCATCATTGCTACCATTGAATCTTGACTGTTTAAGGCAGTGGTTCCCAAACTGTGCCCCGTGGCTCCTTGGGGAGCCGTCAATACTAGCCAGGGAAGCCACGGACCAAGCACTTTAATGCATTTAATGTTGAAGGGTCTGTTGGCTTCAGTTAAACTAATTAGACTAAAACGCATGATGTCCATGATTTGTAAGTGACATGCCTAAAGCTGTAAACGTCGTGCTTAATTGATGGCATGTTGAGGTAGATGGCCTCCATATTTCAATGTGGATCCCCAACGTTCCAACACACCAAAAAATAAGCAGAAGTTTCCTGATTTATTTTGTTAGACTCGTTAATAGTTTTGTTTTTTCCAAATACATTTTACACCAACGCAAGTTATCAGGAAAGTACAGTTGTCCTGTCTATTAAACACGCTATGGGGCAGATTACGATGTCGGTCGGAAACTCTTCCGACCGAATCAGTTTCGGAATGGTTTCCGACGATTCGGGTTCTGCAAATCCAACTGACCGATTACGATTCTTCCCAACATTGTTCAGTCGGACTCGCATTGACTTCAATGGGAGCCTGTGTTCCATACGAGAACACAGGCTCCTATTGAAAAAAGGGGTGGTTGGGGAAAACCTTGCACCCTGTGGCGGGCTCCTCATGGTGCCTGCCACACTGTGCCTGGTTGCAAAGAGGGGACCCATGGGTACTCCCGTGGGCCCCAACTGGAGGTCTATGGGCGAAGGGGGGCCTGCTACGGTCCTCTAAAATCAGATTCCGACAGCCGTTTTGTGTCGGGCAAACCGATTCGGAACGGCTGTCAGAATGGGCCATCGTAATCGCTCGGTCGGAAACCGTGTCCATAGAGCTGTACGATTTGGCTCCGAATGACTCGGTCTGTCTGAATGGCGTTCGTAACCGAATCGGACAGCCCGAACAGTTTCCCTGCATCGTAATCGGTTGGTCGGAAATGTATCCGATTCGGTCGGAAACATGGGTTCCGAATCGTATTCGGAGAATCTGAATCCCGTTCGGAGCCTTTCCAACCGACATCGTAATCGGCCCCTAAGTATTATTAAGACAGACAGGCCTGCTCCCTCCTTGAGCACAGGGAAGTAAAACACAATATATAGTATAATGCCAACATTTGGAAGCAAGAAAGAGGGACTTTAAAAAAAAAATCAGAGGAATTTCTTTACTTGCATTGATTTGGAGGCAATTTTAGGGACGAGACAGCAAAAATAAAGCTCTAAGAGGTTTAGGAAATCGTGAGTTACCCTGCTGAGACAGGTGTGTTGGCACATAAGACCTGGGTAGAAATGGAAGTGCATGCATATTCTTCAAGCGCAGAAACACTTTGGCAATGGGGCCTACATGCATAGGGGTGCTATCTAGCACTGTAAGTGGGATAAAAAAGTTTGAGAGGGTACTCTAAAAAGGCGTAAGCAAAGAAGTCTAACTAGGAATATGTTATTAGAGGCGCCGCCTCAGTAACACGAAACACCCTGATTATATGATCATAATACCTTCATCAACATCATCCCAATTATTTTCAGGGAGATAAATGCAAATATTCCCGAGGCTAGGCTTACATCTACCCCACCCTCCAAAAAAAGTAACAGTGAGGAGCCACGGGCAATGGCCAATGGATCAAGGGAGCCGCAGGTCAAAAAAGTTTGGGAACCACTGGTTTAAGGGCATCAGGGCAGCCCATGTATACACTTCGGTTTTCAAGGGCATAAGTTGCGTTACTTGTGACAATTCATTATATTTCTCCTCAGACAAGGTGTTTATCGATGAACCACTGTTGATAATGAAAGGTATTGTACAACCATTTATTTTAAGTGTAATATTTGGACAATGTTTGACTCACTTTGGTGCTTTGGCATGTCAACTTTTCTTTGATTAACATTTTTTTTCACATGTGGCCAGTCAAACATGTGCATGATTTTCTGAGGTAGATATTGACATGGCACAACCATCTTCTTCACTTTCGCTTGATACTGATATAGAAGAACTGTTTGATGATGATTTAGGTGAAGATCGAATTCCTTCAGGGTCGATTCGTCTTAACTGATGTTGCCGCTGGCAAACATCAAACATTGCTTTGGGAACATTTTGGTGGCCATTTTGTCTTCACGCCATGAAGCACTTACTTTTTCCTTCATTTTGCAAACCATCACAAAGTGGTCTCCTCCCCACAGCCTTTACATATCTGTCCAATGGCGGGACAGCCACCCTCGTGTGGAAATAAAAATCCAAATGTAAAACACAACTTCTTTTTACTGGTAGACAACACTCTGTGTCCTTCAGTATTTTGCTTTGGGTTACTTTTCATAATCACGACTGACTCATTCTGGGTACCTCCATCCTCCATGTCCGCAGCTTGCCTGTCCTTGCCATCCTCCATGTCCGCAGCACACTGTTTAGCTCTGGCAGCCACCAACACTCGTTCCAGACTAAGAGTTTCTCTCAGCATTCATCCTCTGAATGAATCTCACAAGCAACTATCAATAACTCTAAGACATATAGAACTTACAAAGTTCGAAGAGTGTATTGAGTCTTTCTACAAATTCATCAATGGTTTCATCAACTTTCTGTCATTCTTGAATGAAAATGTATCTTTCATAATCAACATTGGGCACTGGAATAAACCTGAGATTCAAAGCCTCTTTAACCTGACGGTATGTGACTTCTTCGTCAGTTCGCAGCATTTTCCTTATGACTTCTTTTACACCATCACCAGAAAGACTTTTTAAGTATTTGATAATCTATTTGTTATCAGTCTCTTCAAGTGCATCAATGAAATCTTCAAATGTCTCTATCCAAACAATCCATCTATTGCCAATATTTTGATTTATGTTGGCATCGAAAGGTGATGGTGGTTTCAGGAACGCAGCAGCATTGTAGACCAGTGTGGAACTTAATGACACATTGCAAAGTTTGATTATCATTCGCTTCTCTTTGAAAACTTGGTTGCATCTGCCTTCAGCGTTAACACTCCGTACAATGTATAATTCTGTCTTGCATCACATAGTGTGGTGGTCATCTTGAAAATAAAGAAAACAATATTTTAGGTACTTTTATCATGGATGGCCATAGGTATTGGCTTTGCAAAAGCCTGCACAGTTAAAAAAACTTCCATCATTAACTAAGGCAACAGTGTCATCCACACAGTATTGGCAAAGTGAGACCAATTGACTTTGCCAATGCCTGTTTTAAAATGTAGTACATCATGGAAAGTGTCACTCGAGTATGCACTTTAATGAGTGACACACAGTATATACAGAAATGTATTCACTTAAGGACACAGTACTTGCATTTTTTCCTGTACTATGATTCTCCACTTTGGATGTTCATGCTCGATTGTCATGCTTAATATCCTCAACATATATCAATTTAAAAAGTGACTTAATTATAATAGTAACTTCAATTGAGAATATTTTTATCATGATTAGTTGGACTAGCAAACAGAGTATGGCATATGGTTAAAAAGTGCTAGCTTTAAACAACACAATTAATGAAGGCGCCGGAAGTGTGATTTCTTAATTCTGCTTTAACTTCAAAAGCATTTCAATGATAAGGCAGACCGGAGTTGGATGACACTGGCATGCTGGATATGATTTTTATGCAAGTCAAGACGTCATAGACGGGAGCTTGTGATGCCAAGCCTTGTGTCGTCATTTAGGAAGTCGTTGACAGGAGCGTGCAAGGCCTTACAGGGGGCTGCGTCGGCGCAGAGGAAAAATGTGTCGTGCTAGCCCAATGCCAGGGTCAATCTGTGCCATAATCGAAGAAGCCTCTGGTGATTGTGGGGCCTTGTGGTGAGCTGTGTCACGCTGTGTCCAGGTGCGTGGATGTCAAATAAGCCAGTTATGCCCGGTGGCTTTGAACAGGGGTCCAACCTGGAGTTTTCGAGGTTTCCTGGAGTTCTGGGTCCACACAGTATGGCTGAATTCAGCTGGGCAGCTCACAGAAGAGTTTTGGTGCAGCAGCAGCAGGCCTTGGGCAGCAAAGCAGTCCTTGGTTAACAAAGCAGAGTTGGACAGCATGGAAGACTTCACGGCTAGCCTGTCCTTCTGCCCGACAGAAGTGGCCAGCTCTTCAGATGTCCAGAAGTGATCTGAAAAGTTGGATCTGAGGGTCCACTATTTATACCTGATGCCCACTTCAAAGTGGGGGAAGCTTCTAGAGTCCTCCCTGTACTGAGGTGTTGGAAATTTCCTGCCTCTCTGCCCTGGCCCCAGCTTGTATGGGGGCACAAAATAACAGAGTGAAACCCTTTGTGAGTGCGCTGAGGCAGAGCCTTTGTAATGTGCACATGTGGTAGGGGACAGTTCCTCACTCTCATCCTGACAGAGATGGCCCATCCTGAAAAAGCCTACTCCCCCTTTGTCTCACTGTACGAGAGTAATACACAAAGACCAACTGCCAGCTACACCTAGTAATGTGACACAGGATCGGGGCAGCAGGCACCCAATGGTTAGGACATGAAAATATCAACTTTCTAAAAGACAGACTTTCAGATTTATGACTTAAAATCCAACTTTACCTTTAAAGAGAGTTTTCATTTAAATTTCTTTAGAGACCAAACTCGACTTTCTTACCTGCTCCCCATAGAACGTTATCACTTATTAAATGTAATAAGGTAACCGAATGCCGTCCTATGGGAGAGAGAGAGGCCTTACAGTAGGGAAAAAACATATATTTAGGAGTTTTTCACAACCAGGACATGTAAAAGTTAAAAGTACATGTTTATCCTTTTAAATACACTTCACCCTGCCCTATAGGCTGTTTAGGGCTTGCTCTAGGAATGACTTATATGCATTAAATAAGAAGGTTTAGGCCCGTCAAAAGGTTATTTTGCCAGGTCAAGATGGCAGTTTACAACTGCACTCACAAGCTGCAATGGCAGGCCTGAGATATGGCAAAAGGGCTTCTCAAGTGGATGGCACATTGAGTGGTGCATTCCCACATCCCTCTAGTAGCATTTAATTTACAAGCCTTGGGTATACATAGTGCCACTTTACTAGGGACTTACAAGTAAATTAAATGTGCAACTTTGGTGTAAGCCAATTTCACCATGTTTAGCAGTGGCTAGCAGTGGTAAGTTGTGCAGAGTCCTAAGGCCAACAAAAATGCATTCAGCAAAATCAGGAGGAGTAAGAAAATAAGTGTGGGGGAAGATCAATCAATCAATCAATCAATCAATCATGTCACTTATAAAGCGCACTACATACCCGCGAGGGTCTCAAGGCGCTGGGGGAAGAGGGGGGTGGTGCTGCTCCTGATCGAAGAGCCAGGTCTTGAGGAGTCTTCTGAAGGCCAGTAGGTCTTGGGTCTGTCGGAGGTTGGTGGGGAGGGTGTTCCAGGTCTTGGCGGCGAGGTGGGAGAAGGATCTGCCGCCGGCGGTTGTTTTCCGGATGCGGGGGACTGTGGCGAGGGCGAGGCTGGTCGAGCGGAGCTGGCGGGTGGGGGTGTAGAAGCTGAGTCGTCTGTTGAGGTATGCTGGTCCGGAGTTGTGGAGTGCTTTGTGTGTGTGGGTGAGGAGCTTGAAGGTTATCCTCTTGTTGACAGGGAGCCAGTGCAGGTCTCTCAGGTGGGGTGTGATGTGGCTGCGTCGGGGATGTCGAGGATAAGACGTGCAGAGGCGTTCTGGATGCGTTGCAGCCGTCTCAGGAGCTTAGCCGTCGTTCCTGCGTAGAGGGCGTTTCCGTAGTCCAGCCTGCTGGTGACGAGGGCCTGGGTGACTGTTTTTCTTGTTTCGGTGGGGATCCACTTGAAGATCCTGCGGAGCATTCGGAGGATGTTGAAGCAGGATGAGGAAACGGCGTTGACCTGCTTAGTCATGGAGAGGGTGGGGTCGAGGATGACCCCTAGGTTGCGTACGTGGTCGGTGGGTGGCGGGGCTGTTCCCAGTGATGTTGGCCACCAGGAGTCGTCCCAGGCTGAAGGGTTGGAACCAAGGATGAGGATCTCCGTCTTGTCCGAGTTCAGCTTCAGGCGGCTGGTCCTCATCCATTCGGCGACGTCCTTCATTCCTTCGTGGAGGTGGGCTTTGGCGGTGTGAGGGTCTTTGGTGAGGGAGAGGATCAGCTGGGTGTCGTCGGCGTAGGAGATGATGTTGAGGTTGTGCTGTCGGGCGACGTGGGCGAGGGGTGCCATGTAGATGTTGAACAGCGTTGGGCTGAGGGAGGAGCCTTGGGGTACGCCGCAGATGATCTTGGTGGCCTTGGATCGGAAGGGGGCGAGGCGGACGCTTTGTGTTCTGCCGGAAAGGAAGGATGTGGTCCAGTCCAGGGCCTTCTCTTGGATCCCGGCGTTGTGAAGGCGTGTTCGTAGTGTGTGGTGGCAGACCGTGTCGAAGGCGGCTGATAGGTCCAGGAGGATGAGGGCTGCTGTTTCTCCGTTGTCTAGCAGGGTCCTGATGTCATCGGTGGCGGCGATGAGGGCGGTTTCGGTGCTGTGGTTGCTGCGGAAGCCGGACTGGGAAGGGTCCAGGATGTTGTTCTCCTCGAGGTAGCGGGTCAGTTGTTTGTTGACGATTTTCTCGGTGACCTTCGCGGGGAACGGGAGCAGAGAGATGGGTCGGAAGTTCTTGAGGTCCTTGGGGTCTGCCTTGGGTTTCTTGAGTAAGGCGGTGATCTCGGCGTGCTTCCAGCTTTCCGGGAAGGTTGCTGTCTCGAAGGAGATGTTGATTATTTTCCGGAGATGGGGCGCGATGGCTGTACTGGCTTTGTTGAAGATGTGGTGAGGGCACGGGTCTAGCGGTGAACCGGAGTGGATGGTGTTCATGATCTCGCTGGTGTCCTCGTCGTTGATGTTGGTCCAGGAGAGCAGGCGGTTGGTGGTTGTGGGGCAGTGGTCTCGGTGGTTGCCGGGGCGGTCGTGGTGTTGAAGCTGTCGTGGATGTCGGCGATTTTGCGGTGGAAGAAGGTGGCCAGTGAGTCGCACAGGTCTCGCGACGGCTGGATGTCGTTGGTGTTGGAGCTGGGGTTGGAGAGTTCCTTCACGATGTTGAAGAGCTCTTTGCTGTTGTGTGCGTTGTTGTCTAGGCGGTCTTTGAGTGAGGCCCTTTTGGCGGATCTGATGAGGTGATGGTGACTGCGGGTGGCGCTCTTGTGGGCGGCGTAGCTGTCCGCTGTCCGTTCGTGGAGCCAGATCTTCTCCAGTTTTCGGCATGTTTGTTTGGAGGCCTGGAGGTCTTCGGTGAACCAGGTGGCTTTCTTGCTGGTGTGGCTGTTGGGCGGATTCTTGAGCGGGGCGAGGGTGTTGGCGCAGTCGTCGATCCACTGTCTGAGGTTGCGGGCGGCGGTGTCGGGGTCGGAGGGTTCGGCGGGTGGGCTCAGGGCGTGGGTTGTGGTTAGCTGGTCTTCCGTGACTCTGCTCCAGCAGCGGCGAGGCATTTGTTCAGTGCGGTGGTGCGTGGTGGGCTTCCTGTAGGTGAAGTGGATGCAGTGGTGGTCAGTCCAGTGGGGTTCGGAGGTGTGGTTGAAGGAGACGTGTGGGCTTGCGGAAAAGATGGAGTCTAGCGTGTGGCCGGCGGCGTGGGTGGGTGTAGTCACGAGCTGTCTGAGTCCGAGGGTGGCGAGGTTGTCGATCAGGGTGGTGGAGTTGGTGTCCTTGTTGTTCTCGAGGTGGAAGTTCAGGTCCCCGAGGAGGATGTAGTCTGTGGAGGCGATGGCGTGTGTGCTGACAAACAAAAATGCATTCAGCAAAATCAGGAGGAGTAAGAAAATAAGTGTGGGGGAAGATCACCCTAAGGCTGTCAGGTTATAACTAGGTGTGTGTTGCATAAAAAAGCTAGGGGCGATTCAGGGTGTGGCCAAGGTGGCGGCAGAACAAGTAGCTTAGTTTCTGAGCTCTTCACCAGCCCACACTATATCCGACTTCTATCCTTGTTAATGTGACATAAAGCTTCCCACAAGAGCACTCCTGTATGCCTGGCTATGGCATACAACCCTTCTTTGACCCAAAGCGGTAAGGTAGGCTACCCGTGCGACCTACAAACATGAGAGACACTGGGGTGGAGGTCGGGCTGCAGGCTTGCGGATGGAACCTGAGTCCTGATTGGAGGGGGAACGACAGTGAGACTAAGAGGTACACCACTCCTAGTGAATGGCATCTGGGGCTGAAGTGGAGCAGTGGTTCGCTGGGCGATCCAGCGGGGATGGCAACGGGACTATGGCTGCTGGACTGTGGCTGTGGATTGCGGCCTACACCTGATCCATGGCTGAAGGACAGCGCCTGAGGAGCCGATCGTGGTGCGCCAACCCAGAAACTGAGGCAGCGCGAGGCACCTGTGAGAAAACGGAGGTATGGCTGTGAGGAGACATGTGTGTCATATGGGAGCGGCGACGACACTGATCGTTGAGGCCTACAGTGAAGTGAGGGCCCACCCTTTACAGGCCTGAAACCGGAAGGGCTCTGCTCCCCATACTCATTGCCACACAACTTCACTACAGCACCACATGGCCGGTGTGACGTGGTGCGCTCCAACTTAATGAGTGCACTGTGGCAGTGTCAAGGAGGCCTGAGACAGTGAGGTCTCAGTCAGGGTGATGGACACTGTGGTGGCTGTCTGAAGCCGAGGAGATTGCTCTGGGAGTGCACACTAGTGAGAGACTCTAGGATTAATCATCCTGACACCGCATGGGACAGTAAGTGCCTGAGGTGAGCAACAAATGGAGCATAGGTGCATTATGAACTAGGTCTTCCTTGTGTTAGGCTGGTGCGGCTTGATTGTACATAGGGGCCTACTACTCACCTTTGTGGCTCCTGCTCGCCCTTACTTACTGGGGTTCTCCTCTTCCTCGACGTGCCTGGTTGATCCTGTATGCAGCCTTTTGGTAGTGGGTACCTGCTGGAGTGCTCGTGCCCCCTCACCCCTAGGCACGAGGGTCCACCGTGTTGGGGGAAGGGAAGTGGCAGTGCTGGGGAGATGCTGTGCACTGCTCTGCATCGGTGGCTGAGGTATGGAGTTGTTGTGGTTATTATTGACCGGGATCCTCTAGCAGATATCCATATTGTGGGGCAATTACCAGAGATGCCACACCTCACCAGTGAGTGGACCTGACCCCCTCTCGGTCTCCTAACTCTTGCTGCAGCAGTAACGGGGGACTGTACCAAGGTCTTTCTGGACCCCTTGCAGTGCCTCATTGGTCTGCGGAAGTTCGCCCCTCTTCCAGTTGGGATACAGGCTTTGCCCTGAAGATAGTAATCTGTGGAGGTGATGGTCAAAGACAAGGACCCAAAGTCCTCTCGTCAGGGATGGATTAAATGCTTCACAAGAGTGGTCAATACCTCTTTTCCTCCAGGGCCAGCCACCCAGCCTAACACGGACAATGCTGCCCTCCTTTTGGGCATACAGTCTTCCTGGGAGGCTCTGGAGGACAGAGTGGGCAAAGTATGGGCAGAAGTCACATTACTTTGACAGGACCTCCGCAACGTGGCTGAAAGAGTCACATCAGTGGAGTCTCAGATATCAGAACTAGAAGACACTGTTGCTACTCTTCACAGGGAGGACGCAGACACCCAATCCTCTACTAAAGGCATACTGTGGCGATGGAAGACACGGAAAATTGAGCCTGCTGTATTAATCTCTGCTTGGTGGAATTTCCTGAAGGGGTTAAAGACCCTGATGTGGTGAAATTTCTAGACAAGTGGCTTTGCTCTCTCATCCCACAAGACAAGTTCTCCTTCTGTTATGTCATTGAGAGAGCTCACCGGGCACTGAGTAACCCTCTTCCTCCTGGGGCATTGCCCAGGACAATCATTGAACATTTCCTGAACTTCTGCGATAGGGATGGTATCCTTGCTGAGGGGGGCAAACTTGAGCAGATGAGATAAGAGAACTCCAAAATACTCATATTGCAAGATTATATTAGAGCGGTACATAGACAGAGACGTATCTTTGACGAGGTGAAGGCTAGACTACGCGCTCTACAACTACAGATTATGCTCATTTTCCCAGCTAAGCTCAAAGTAAGCTTCCAAGGAAAATTCAATTTTTTCTTACTGCCATATGAGGCCTGGACTTGGCTTGAAGAGTGCCCTAGCTCACAGCGTCTTCGAGAAAGGGTCTGAGACTCCCGCTCCTGCATGACTGAAGGGGCCATAACCAAGGCTAAATGCCATCTCAGGAGAGGGAGGTTGAGACAGCATCGTTCGGCAATGGCCTTGCGATGGCGAAGGCAAGACAACCCTGATCAGCCATCAACATCCTTGGACTCTGAAGGATCAGCAGCTGGCTGAGAATGACAACAGACACGGAGAGACCACATGCTTGCAGGGCACACGGAGATGAGCGAGAGACAGGCTCCAGGGCTCCACATCCCTTTACCGAGGCCATTGCAGCTCTCGAGGTAGTTTCAGAGCAAGCCCCTCCAGAGGCTTCAAACACTGATCAGCCAATGACATTATAACGGCTCTTTGACATTATGTATGGGACCAGAAGGTGACACACTAACATCAATTGGGGTCCCCCAATGTTGTCGCATTCATGAGCAATGACACAACTGCACCAGATACTCTTTCTAAAATCACTGTTATCAGGGACAGTTGATTTAGCGGTTACTGTTGTGGGGTTAAGGGGATTGAGTTAATGGGTGGGGGCGGTGGGCTACAGGCCTCTCAGACTCCCCTGTCAAGTAGTTCATTGTTTAGCAAATTGTGGTTTCATTCACGGAGGTCTTTGTGTTGTGGGGAGGAGGGTGTATTGTTTGACATTGGAGTTTCCGGTTCTGACTGTTTAGGGGTGTTCTTTTTCTTATACCGATTATTTCCCTTTCAGGGGCCAATCTTCAAACCTGACAAGATGCTATACTTTCAGACTAATGAATCTCCATGGGGCTCAGTCCAGAGACACGCAAACTGCCAGGGCCTTGGGACATTTGAGGGATTGCCTTCGGGCTCCTGCCACTTCCCACTCTTTAAAATACAAGAGACATACGTGAAATGCCGTTAGAAGGAAATACTATCTCAATCTTAACGTGGAACATTAATGGCTTGGGAGATAAGATCACGGTCTGATCTCACACTATATAAAGAGACTCCAACCATCAGTGGTCTTTCTACAAGAAACGTATCTTAAAGGGTCACAATGTAAATTTTAAAACCGGGGTGCATATACTATTCATGCACATTGCAATGCACATCTGGGTCCAGGGGAGATGCTATACTGATCCGCAAAAATCCCCCGTTCACAGTCACCAGACAATGGATTGACCCTTTGGGCAAATATGCCGGGGTAAAGAGGTTGTGGGGACATCGAGACGTAACGTTAACCAGCGTATATGCACCCCAATTGCCAGAGAAAGTTAAAAAAAACGTATTTTAAAGACAGGCTTTTCTCTTCATTTAATGGGTGATGACTTAAATAATGTTATGGAGCCGAGTCAAGACAGAACTGGCCCTACTCTGTCGCATGCCCACCCTATCCCACTTTCAGATTTCACAACTGTCCTGGGACTGACTGATTATGGAGACAGGTGCACCCCCATGATAGGGGCTACTCCTAATTCTCCGGAGCCCATTGGGTCTTCTCCCGATTAGACTATATCCTAGCAACCGCAGGAGAGATGAGCGAAGTGCAGAAAACAAACTATTTGGCCTGGGCCTGACTGGCCACTTGCCTTGGCTGAGACAGATAGGCAGGGGTGCGAGGTCTGGGGCTAGCTGGAAACTAAATTCATGGGATATACATGATCGGGAGGTGGAGATTGGTCTTAGGGTGGACACCGAGCTTTATTTTAAAGAAAATGAGGACACAGTCACCTCCAAAATAACACTATGGGAGGCTTATAAGACAGTCCTTCAGGATCGAGCACAAAACCGGGTGGCATAGAAACGGAAACGTGCATTCAGCTCTCTAGAATCACTAGAAAACCAATTGCAGGATCTGGAAAGCACTTTTGGCCCTGAACCTGACCCTTCCGTTCACAGCCAGCTTGCACTCCTTAGAGAGAAATACTGCACCTTTGTGCAGGAAAGTGCCTAAAATCAATTGCTAGCAACCCTGCACAGGTGGTATGGTGCTGGAGAGGCCAGAAGACTACCAGCCTGGCTGGAGAAAAAAGAGCTAGAGGCCAGGTGGGTACACCAGGTGGTTGGACCAGCTGGGGAGGTGGGAGAGACAGATAAAGACATAGCTGGGGCCTGTGCTTGTTATTATAAAGAGCTATATATGGCCTGGCCCTTGCAATCAGCATCCCAGATCACAGCATATCTAGAATCAATCACCACTCCAATGCTAGGCGCAGAGACTCGTGACACATTACATGCAGAGATAATCGTAACAGGCGTCAGAAATGCTTTAGCCCATCTTAAAACTAATAAAATCCAACGGGATTCCTGCAGAATTTTAAAAGAAGTATGTGGACCTCCTTGGACCCCGCTTCTAGACATGTTCTTAAAGGCAAACCGGATAGGAGCTCTCCCCCCTGATCTTCAGACGGCAACCATAGTTGTTATGGAAAATAATGTAACAACGGTGGACCATAGGTACTGCACCTCACTCCATGTTTCAGCAAATTTGGGTTCCTGACGTTTTTTGGTACCACTGTCCAGCAGAAACAAGTTAACACCACATGTAGAAAGGTGCACTCGGGAAATCGTTCTGATCCATAAAAGTTCAATGTGATGTTTCAAAAAATCTTTTTTATTATTCCTTCGTCACTTTAAATCCTTAAATATAAAAAGAACATCCAGCCAACACGTTTCGTTCAAACCATCTCTTTTGAACTTCATCAGGGCTGTAGGTAACATACAAAGAAACACAAATGAGACACTCTCAGCTGGCACATTGTGACAACAATATAACACCATAAATATATACAAACAATACATTACAACATAAAGTGACTGTACCATATTAAAAACACTACATCAGAAGGTCGCTAACAGTACATAAGTGAAATACCACACCACTACCAGACAAAACTCATATTGAATAACTAATTACAGTTAAAACAACGTAAGACAAGTACTACAACATGTATAACCCTTGCTTTCTTGCCCTAAGTGTGCCGGGTATGCCCAGACGTGGGTCCCAGGCTCACTGTGCCACTGGATTCAAGATATCCTGGCTGATGAGGGGTGAAACCCTGAAACCGGTCCTATGATGCTTGTTTCAGGTCCAGGGAGGACCTGGCTAGGCAGTTCGGGCTGGACTGTTCCCATGAGGCACAGGGTCAAGACTTATTTGCATATGGCCAGGTCTAAACTGGGGTGGCATGGTGAGCAAAAGAATGATGGATTTAACCCAGATCTCTTGACTGGGGGTGAATGTTTTGATTTGTTCTGCATTCTGTCCATCAATTGTGTGTCTTTTGTTTTCTTGCCCTAAGTGCGCCAAGTATGCCCAGATGTGGGTCCCGGGCTCACTGTGCCACTGGATTCAAGCTATCCTGGCTGATGATGGGTGAAACCCCGAAACCAGTCTTAGGATGCTTGTTTCCAGTCCAGGGAGGACCTGGTTTGGCAGTTCGGGCTGGACTGTTCCCATGAGGTACAGGGTCAAGACTGATTTGCATATGGCCAGGTCTAAACTGGGGTGGCATGATGAGCAAAAGATTGATGGATTTAACACAGATTATCTTGACTGGGGGTGAATATTTTGATTTGTTCTGCATTCTGTCCATCAATTGTGTGTCTTTTTCTTTCTTGCCCCAAGTGTGCCGGGTATGCCCAGACATGGGTCCCGGGCTCACTGTGCCACTGGATTCAAGCTATCCTGGCTGATGAGGGGTGAAACCCCAAAACAGGTCCTAGGATGCTTGTTTCCGGTCCAGGGAGGACTTGACTTGGCAGTTCGGGCTGGACTGTTCCCATGAGGTACAGGGTCAAGACTGATTTGCATATGGCCAGGTCTAAACTGGGGTGGCATGATGAGCAAAAGATTGATGGATTTAACACAGATTATCTTGACTGGGGGTGAATGTTTTTATTTGTTCCGCTTTCCGTCCATCAATTGTGTGCCTTTTGCTTTCTCACCCTAAGTGCGCCTGATATGCCCAGATGTGGGTCCTGGGCTCACTGTGCCACTGGATTCAAGCTATCCTGGCTGATGAGGGGTGAAACCCCGAAACTGGTCCTAGGATGCTTGTTTCCAGTCCAGGGAGGACCAGGCTTGGCAGTTCGGGCTGGACTGTTCCAATGAGGCACAGGGTCAAGACAGATATGCATATGGCCAGGTCTAAACTGGGGTGGCATGGTGAGCAAAAGAATGATGGATTTAACCCAGATTATCTTGACTGGGGGTGAATGTTTTGATTTGTTCCGCTTTCCGTCCATCAATTGTGTGTCTTTTGCTTTCTCGCCCTAAGTGAGCCGGGTACGTCCAGACGTGGGTCTCAGGCTCACTGTGCCACTGGATTCAAGCTATCCTGGCTGATGAAGGGTCCCAGACAGTTTCATGTGACTTTTTTAAACCAAATCTGCCACAGTCCGGGTGCCCTCTGGCACAAAGTACTGCATATTGGCTATTTGTAGTAGTTTCTCCTTTAGTTCTCTGTGTCTGTCTATGGCTTGCATTGCCTATGATGTCACTGTCATGGTAATAGAACACTATGGTTTGAATCTCAGGATGATCTTGGTCAGTTCCTGGAAGCTGTGGAGACGAACAGTCAATAAAGCTTGTGCTCTTACACTTACCTGTGTGGTGTAATCACTTCAAATTTGGCGACGAGTTTGACTGTTCCTCTCTCCACCCACGTGTGCAGTGATCGTCTTCTGCATTTCAAGACTCCTGTATCCTGCAGCAGTTCATCTTTAACCTGACATGAAGAGAAGAGTCCATAGAAAACTGGATCTGCCTTCGCTTTTGCGATACGATAACCAGTTAAGGGTCTAGAGAAGAGTTGTTTGGTCCTCGTTATACTTGGCTCTTCACATCTATGCTGTTGGCACCTCGTGTCTGGTGAGCCTGTTTAAACCTTGTTCACCCCATGTGGCTGGCACTCTTATCAGTAAATTAACTGCTGCTGGTCTCTCTTCGTGCTGGAAGGGAAAGTTACTGTCTGCGCGATCGTGTGCTGTTCTCCCCTGGTGTCTGGGGTGCTGAGAGCTTTATCGAATGCTGTTTTACCTTGGCGCTTTGACTGTTGAAGTCTCTTGGGAGAGAGGTCTTTCCTTTGCTCTGGTTATCTTCAACTGATGACGCATTGGAATCCTCCGTAGGAGTCAGCGCTGAAAGTTACGCGTCACAAGGCACTGTTTGCGCGTCTACGGTTGCTTGGTTACAGCAAAGCATGTCCGAGGAATTTTCTCAAAGCTGTGCGTGTCGCCGCACTGGAGGAGGACGTCACACGTTAAACAAGGAAGAGGTAACGTGCATGCTGTTGCCTGGCTACAGGGAAGCTTTCCGATCTGCATCCAGGTTATGTGTGTCATTGCGCGAGAGCAGTACATCGCGTGTGTGCTCATCTGAAGAGACACGTGTACAGCTGCACACCAAGCGCTTTGGCTGTGCATACCTGAGCAGCGCTTCAAGAGATTCGTTTACTGTTGCTCCTCAAGCACCGAGGTTGCACGCTTCAGTGCAGCACATCAAGGGTAATTCCTATTTTGTTTTTTCTGCTTTCCCTCGAGCATCCAATTGGTCTCCAGATGGTAGCGGTCTTGAAGGTCAATTTGTAGCTCACCTAAAGGTATAAGGCCACAACAACTACAGCGCTGATTGGTCATAATTTTTTTTTTTATTATTATTTTTTTTGCGCATGTCTTCTGCCATCTTAGTACTTTATTTGTGGCAAAAAATATCTTGTTATGTCAGTTGATGACTGAGAACACTTGCAAAATTTCAATGGGAAGTGACTGTGCTGCCACTTTCTCTAACTAACTGCCGTCTTACCCTCCATGTACTGCAGCAAAGAACGAGAAATTATCTGTGGATACCATCTACATTGCTATCATCATTTTCAGCAGCTTTTAATCTCTTTGTTGTTGGGGTCCAGTATTCTTGTGCTGGTTCCCTGTTTAAATTTTGATTTTTAACCTTTTCTTCTTTACACAGGTGATCTGCTCACATATAAGTGCATAAGGATTTACTGTATTTTCAATTGTGTTCACCATGCAGAATGTACAGGGCCCTCCCCCTTTTTTACAGCTTCCAGGTGATCCACCAGTCAAATAGAAAGTGTAGTATAGAGCATTTGAAAAATATTTGGGTGCAATGGGGGTTCTAGATTTAGTTCTGAGAGGAAGCGTTTCATTTTAGAGCACAATCTACGTTTTGAGGGTCAAGCTGTTTTAGAACATTTACCTCCTCTTGTGGTTGCGGGAGAGGAAGAGTTAAATGTTAATGCCAAGCTGTGAGGATGTTGGAAAAACAATTTGATGTGGAAAGCATCCTTGTTGTTTCCAGACACAAGTTTTTTACGAGAGAACAGGAGAGTGATGAAAGCATCGTATCCTATGTAGCAGCTTTACGTATTTTAGATTCAGAGTGTGAGTTTGAGCATTTTTCTTCACAACTCTTTCGAGATCAAATTGTTGTGCATTGCAGAGACAGGAAAGTCGAAGAAAAATTGCTCACTTTAAAGAATCCTTCTTTGGAGGAAACGATTAGCATTGTAAAAATTATAGAGTTATCTCAGAAGTCCTCGAAAGAACTTAAACCTGAGAAGAGTGTTGTGGGTGCTGTCAAAGATCGAAAAGATACTAAAGAGAATACAAGGAGACAAACTCAAATCTTATGCTGAGCAAAAGGGAAATAGATGTGTCTCTATCAAAACAGAAAAAAAGGGTTGTACTCCAAAAATCTATGTAATAAGTGTGGTTTCCCATCACATTATCCCAACTCGCGGATATGTCCGGCGAAGAACGCAGCATGTCGTAAATGTGGGAAACAAGGACATTTCGCCAAAATGTTTGGTTTTCGAGGGAGTGTCAATGTTGTATACTCTGAGGAGCCAAAGCGTGATCCTGTGTGTGAGGTTGTTAGCTCACGTACTGATTTTGTAGTGGTCGTAAAGGATGATTCTGATGACTGTGTTGACCCTATAGTTGATATTTTGGTGGATGGAAAATGTCTGAAACTTTTGGTCAATTCGGGTGCAAGGATGACTATGACAACTGAGGAACTGTTTGATAGTACTTGGGGAAACAGACCTCTCAATCCTCCAGATAGAACCCCTGTTTCGTATGAAGGGAGGAAAATCGACTTAACTGGATATTTTGAAACTTCTTTAGTTTTTAAGGAGAGGCGCATTCAAGGGAAGATCTATGTGGCCAAAAAGGGGCTCAACATTCTTGGTTGGTATCACCAGGGGTTATTCGGAATGACTCTCAAGCCTGGCACGTTGGAACAAGTTTCTGTGTTTGGAGATCAACCTCTAGGGGAGAGTTTGGTTTACTGGTCCAAAAAATTCCCTAAAGCTTTTGGAGACGATTTAGGATGTATTACAGGTTTCAAGCATCACATTAAAGTAAAGAATGGGGCTACACCTATCAAACATAAATTACGCAACGTGCCTTTCAGCATCAGAGATGATCTATCTTCTGAACTTAAGAAAATGTGTAAAAGTGGGGTCATTGAACCTATAGAGTCATCTCTCTGGTTAAGTCCCTTGGTGGTCGCAAGAAAAAAATGGAAATCTCAGGGTATGTATTGATTTACGCAGTCTCAATAGGGAGATTTGGATAGACTCGCACTCCCCTGCCCCGCATTGATGACATTCTTTCCAAATTTGCTGGTGCAAAATACTTTTCTAAGATTGATTTAGCCTCGGCGTATCATCAAGTCGAGTTAGATCCGGTCTCCAAGCACCTGACAGCTTTTGTGTCACCCGTTGGCACTTTCCAGTTCCGAAGGATGCCGTTCGGCCTGGCGTCGGCAGCCTCGGTTTTCCAGCGTATTATGGAAAAGGTGTTGGAGGGTATGTCGGATACGGTTGTTTTTCAAGATGTTATTTTGGTAGCTGGAAAAAGTAAGGACGAGCATGACAAGAATATTGCCAAAGTGTTGGAGAGATTGGAGAGTAGAGGCATTGTGGCTAACAAACTCAAGTGTGTCTTTAGTGTTGAGCCAATAGAGTATTTGGGCCACCGGATTTCTGGTGATGGAATTGTGCCAAGAGAAGGTCTCATTGAAGCTATCTCTAATGCTCCATGTCCTACCTCAAAAGAACAAGTTTCTTCATTTTTGGGTTTGTGCGAATTTTACACTAAATTCATTTCCAATTTTGCTGCAAAGACTGTCCATATGAGAGATCTGCTTAAAAGGAAAACAGTTTTTAATTGGAGTGATGTTTGCCAGGAGGAATTTTTGCAGATCAAGAAAGAGTTAGGTTCTTGTGAAATTCTTACCCCTTTTGATCCTTCTTTTCAATGTACTATGTCTGTTGATGCCAGTTTAGATGGTCTCGGGGGTATGATTTCTCAAATCAAACAGGGTAAAGAATACACAATAGGATTTTCATCTCGAGCTTTGCAACCGAGTGAAAAAAACTACTCAGTTATTGAGAGAGAATTACTTGCATGTTGCTGGGCTGTTGAGCGGTTCAAATGTTTTTTGTGGGGGAAGAGTTTTACTCTTCTCACTGATTATAAGCCTCTCATTCCCATTCTTGAGGGTAGAATTGCAAAAGATCACACTCCCAGAATTGCTAGGTTGAGTTCCAAATTGCTGCAGTACAACTTTGTGGTTGCTCACATCCCAGGTGGGAGAAACACGAGGGCTGATTATCTTTCAAGGTCTCCTTTACCCTTAGGGAAAGATTATCGCGATGCCAATATTGAAGATGAGTGCTTGATTGCTGCAGTGGATGCCTGTTGTGTGGGTTGTTTTTCTGAGCGCGATTGGATTTGCAGGATGGAATCTGACATTCTACTTAAAAAAGTGAAAGACTTTATTGTGTCAGGTTGGCCCAAAGAAAAACATCTTGACAGTGATCTTCATCCCTTTGCCAAGGTTGCTGATGAGCTTACTCTGGAGGGTGGTGAAATGATCATGCGAGGGGATAAGTCTGTTCCTCCTGCGTCTCTCAGAAGTCGCATCATTGACTATGGTCATGAGGGACATCTTGGCCAGACCAGCACTAAGAAAAGAATTAGTTGTGTGTATTGGTGGCCCTCTATGGACCGTCAAATAAATGATGTTGTGGAAGGGTGTGTCACATGTTGTACAAGTTATAAGGTTATTAAGATTGTTTCACCTCCTATGCAGCGTGTGGAGGCACCTGAGGGTCCCTATTTGAAGTTAGCCATTGACTTCGTGGGACCCTTCAATGTTCTACCCAACAAGTACAAGTTTGCATTGGTTGTTGCTGACTACTTCAGCAAGTGGTGGGAAGTTCATTTTATGACAGATCCCAACTCACAAGAAGTCATCAAGTTTCTCCAAAGTCTTTTTGCTAGAGAGGGTTTTACCAAAGAGATTGTATCCGACAATGGTGTATAGTTTACGTCAAAGGAAATGTCTGTTTTTGTGCACCAATCTGGGATCTCTCACCGGCCTGTGGCTTTATATCACCCACAGGCTAATGGTTTTATTGAGCTCAACAACCGCATTCTGGTTGAATGTGTTCAGTGGGCTGTTTCAGCTAAGGTTGATATTAGAGAGGCTGTGCAGAGTATGTTGTGGGCACATCGCACTACTCCAAGCACCATCACTGGTTCCAGTCCTTTCGCACTACTTAGAGGTAGACAAGCTTCTTTTCACGTGTCCTGCCTGGATGAAGAAATGGGGTTTGTTATCAAAATCTCCTGAGACAAAAGAAATAAAAAATATACAATTCTGTCCTGCTAAAAAAGATTGTAGCGCACAGAATTGTCTTAAGTCTACAATTAATGTAGGAGATTGGGTGAGAATTAACCCTTTCCATGCGTCGGCCGGGGGCCGTCCGACATCACGGTGGGCGTGTGCGGAGGACGGCCGGGGGCCGTCCCAGACACGCCCACTCAAGGGAACGCCCAGCACCGCAGCGGAATCCGCGCTGCGGTCAAGCGGTTAAGTCTCCTCATAATGTCCCTAAGGGGCTGTCAAAGTTTGGTCCTCCTGTTAGGGTGGATGCTACATCACGTTTTGCCATAAGAATCAATGGGAAAAATTGGTGGAACCTATCTAGAGTTTATAAAATCCCTTTGAAGGTTGTGATGCAATTGGGTCTTGAACCGGAAAATACCGTTCAGCCTCAATCTGGTTTGAGAAAACCATCAGTTAAAGAGAGGGAGCAGAGACCTTCCAGGGTTGAAACTTCTTTGAAATATGTTCCTCCACGAAGGAGTAGTAGGACGAGTGTTCCGCCAAATCGCTTAAATCTGTAGTTTGTTATTCTGATTCATTCATATCAATTATAATGTGTGTTTCTTACCTTTTATTTTCATTTTCTTTCTTATCTTTTCTTGTTCTTTTTGTTCTGTACTTCTTGCATTCATTGCTATGTTTTTATTTTTCTATTACAATGTGTATCATTCGAGAGAGAGGAGATGTTGTAGTAGTTTCTCCTTTAGTTCTCTGTGTCTGTCTATGGCTTGCATTGCCTATGATGTCACTGTCATGGTAATAGAACACTATGGTTTGAATCCCAGGATGATCTTGGTCAGTTCCTGGAAGCTGTGGAGACGAACAGTAAATAAAACTTGTGCTCTTACACTTACCTGTGTGGTGTAATCACTTCAAAATTGTTAGTCTTATGCATATTGAATACCTCCCATTGCTTAGTCTTATGTATATTGAATACTTTCCATTGCTCAGTAATAATTTTTTGCTAATACGGGGAATGCTGTTGTTAGCTACCCCATAGTTTTTTCTGTAATACGTAAGATTGATTTAATCCTTTTACTTGAGGCTGGAGGCTCATATTATTCTGCTAAGATTCACTGCTTATTATACCAATTTGTATGTTGTTGTATGCCCCCCTTCTGTATTCATACAGCAAGGTTATAACTTTTGCAACCCCTGATAGGTATCAGCTTTGGGCTATTTACCCTTATGAAAGCACTAACGGACAATATTTCGAAAACACATTTGGATTTAATATGATTTGTGTATAAGAGGGATAGAACTCTTTAGAAGTCCATACCGATTGGACTGACACATGACCCAATTACATCAATCAGAGATGTGACTTTTTTTAATTCAACGTACATGAGGTATGTTGTGATCATTGACATCTCCTAACTAGCGACAAGTATGATTTTGAGTAATGACCATTTTTAACTTTGAGATATTTGATATTTGATAGGAAAGCTTGTTTATGTATGGAAACAAGCCATTTGTCAATTTTATATTTTCTTGATAAATGTGTCTGTTAATTGCTTTTGTACTGCATCCCTTACAGGTATATCATTTTATCTTAGGTACTTAATAATTCATATTGGCAGTTGGGAACTAATTGCCTATATATCATAGGCTATATTGCACTTTTGGTGTTTCCCTGGATAAAATGGTGCTGTAAGGCTTGCAACATGGTTATACATGTTGTAGTACTTGTCTTACGTTGTTTTAACTGTAATTAGTTATTCAATAAGAGTTTTGTTTTGTAGTGGTGTGGTATTTCACCTATGTCCTGTTAGCGACCTTTTGTTTTAGTGTTTTTAATATGGTACAGTTACTTTATGTCATAATGTATTGTTCGTATATATTCATGATGTTATATTGTTGTCACAATGTGCCAGTTGAAAGTGTCTTATTTGTGTTTCTTTGTATGTTACCTACAGCCCTGATGAAATTAAAAAGAGATGTTTTGAGCTAAACGTGTTAGCTGGATGTTCTTTTTATATTTATGGATTTAAAGTGAAGAAGGAATAAAAAGATTTTTTGAAACATCGTATTGAACTTTTATGGATCAGAATGATTTCCAGACTGCACCTTTCCACATGTGGCTTTATAGTTGTTATACACAAGGACGACAAATACAGTGAACACTGCGGCTCATATAGCCCGATATCCCTATTAAACATTGAGGTTAAGATATTGGCTACGATTTTAGCTACCAGATTGAGACAAGCCATTAAACCTCTCATCCACAGGGATCAATCGGGCTTTATGCCTGGAATATCCACCCGCTATAACCTGAGACATGCACACAAATGGATTAACGAAATAAAGGGTCGATTGGAGCCATATGTCCTACTAGCACTTGATGCTGAGAAGGCGTTTGATGCCATGCATTGGCCCTCCCTAGAACTTACTTTAGTTAAATCCGGTTTCAGTCCTAGATTTAGGAAATGGGTCATATTATTATATCAGGCCTGAAGGCATCGGTGAGAGTCAGCGGAGTGATGTCCCTGAGTTTGCACTTGGTCAAGGGACTCAACGGGGTGTCCCCTCTTTCCTCTCTTATTTGCCCTTACAACAGAATCATTAGCATGTAGGATCGGGGATCACCCAGAGATCTGGGGCTTTTGTGTCTCAGGCGAGGAGGCCCTAGAGGGGGAAAAAAATTATCCTCTATGCTGATGATGTTCTCCTTTACATCTCCAGGCCATCAGCAACTCTTCCCCTACTAATCCAGGTACTTGATGAATATGGGAGCATTGGGGATATTGTTAGTATAAGAAGTGTTGCAGGGGACCCAAAAAGTGTGCTGCACCTATACCTTAATCTCCCTCAGTTTTTGTTAACAGTTCCCAAAGTGTACCGTCTACTGTGTGCACTCCCTGTAAGCACCCTCTGCCAAGAGATGCCACCCTAAACTAGGAGAAATTATTGGATATAAACAACAGAGGTGCACCACATATCCAACAAATAGGAATGATTGATCATTTCAAAGTCGATAAGGTTATTTATATTCTCCTTTATTGTCTTTTTCTAATGATTGCTTCACATGTATACAGCAAAAAAGCCAGCCAATGCGTTTTATCCATATAAAGATGGACTTCTTCAGGGCTGTAATGTACTAAATGTATGAAATATAAAAAACAGATAACACAGACAGCAAAGAGCTACATATGGCAATGAAAACAGATCATAGCGACATGTCATAAGGGCATCAACAAAATAAAATACAAATATGCAAAAAGACTCAATAGACACATTCAATAAAAAAAGTTATTATAAATAAACAAAAATATTACAAACCAGCATACATGAAATACATATTTTACACAAAAACAGTGTCACAAAACATAAATTATTACAATGATACATTACAAAAAAGACATCAACATCTTATTAAAAGTTCTGAGCGATGTGAGCATAAGCAACACTTAAAATAGACAATCATAAACTGCATGAGAAGCAAGTCTTAGGAATCTTTTCCCATCCCATAAAATCCAGTAGTGATAATACTATACTCAGGCCCTGATTTTGATGTCAACCTGCAGCTGGAGGCTTTCTGACCGACATCTTAGGTTTCAATTCTGACCGCTGCATTATGAATACGAAAGTCGGAGTTGAAATTGGCCGGTCATTCCGGCTGGCTTCCGAAGGGCTCAAAGAGCCAGTCGGCCAGTCAACCAGTCGGCCAGTCGGAACCGGCACGTAATCCCTTAAGAACGGCGTTTCCGCAGTCGGGATTACGATGTCAGTTTCCCACAGGCTTTTCCTGTTGGGCTTTCCGACATGAAAAGCCTGTCGGAAAGCAACTTTGGGGGCCCCTAGCAAGGCCCCCTTGCAACAGCAGCCTCCGGTTGGGGACTGGGGGGCACATATGATGCCCCACTGTCAATCCCTGCACCGAGTGGCAGGCACCGTGTGGTGCCTGCCACGCCGTGCAGGGATTAACAAAAACTCCCATTTCTCTATGGAAGCTTGTGCTGCGGCCGGTTTCCGACCACAGCACAAGCTCCCATAGAGAAATGAGAGTGTGCGACCACACCAAATGCGGTCGCATCCAAATACTGTCGTCGGGACCGCCGACCAGAGGTCGGTCGGTCCCAATTCCACAACGCCGCCCAACATCGTAATAAGGCCCATAGGGCCAGATGTACGACATGATTTTGCATGTGCAAACGGGTTTGTGAACCCATTCGCGCATGCAAAATCACTGTTGGCTATGTACAATTCCTAAATAGCGAGTCGCAATTTATTTGCGAAACGCTATTTAGGAATTGCGAGTCGCAATTAGGAAGGGGCGTACCTTCCTAATTGCGTCCGCAATGCTATGTGTGAATGTTTTGCAACCGCAATTGCGGTTGCAAAACACTCGCAAATTCCCACCCTCTTCAAGAGGGTGGTAATGCAGTCGCAAATTGGAAGGGGTCCCTATGGTACCCCTTCCACTTTGTGACTGTCTCTAAAAATATTTTTTAAGGCCAGGCAGTGGTCTTAGGGAACACTGCCTGCCATTAAAAAATGAAACGAAAACGTTTCATTTGTTTTTTTTAAAATGCATCCCGTTTTCCTTTAAGGTTAGGAAAACGGGCTTCATTTAAAAAAAGAAAGCTGCTTTATTAAAAAGCAGTCCCAGACATGGTGGTCTGCTGAGCCCAGCAGGCCACCATCCCTGGGAGGGCTGGCATTCCCAATGGGCTCGCAAATTGCGAGAGGCTCATTAATATTAATGAGCCTCGCAATTTGCGACCCCATTGGGAATCGCAAAACAGTGTAATAACACTGTTGTACATTTCATTTAGCGCCTCGCAATTTGCGACTCGCAATGAGCTGCAAATTGCGAGGCGCTAAATGAAAGGGTCGTACATCTGGCCCACAGTGTCTAGTTGTTGTACTGCGACCGAAAATATATGATACATACATAAAGATGTTTGTATGTGTCCAGGAAGGTTATTGTCGTTGTTCTGTAAGTGCCTACTAATAAACACAACTGGATTTTTTTTATTTCTGGAAATTTCTTTTCTCAAGTATCATGTCAACACGTAGGTCACCTGCTCTATTGTTCCTCAACATACATCATTACATATACTTGCCATGGACCACCCATACCTTCCTCACTTCTGATACATAGCCTTCATGATTGTGTCATCCCATCCCAATATGGCGGATGCTTTCACTAATCCCAATAAATGCATTATCCATCATGGTCTGTTGGGGTCTTCTTTTATTCTTTGGGGAAAAAGTCTGAAACCTCAGTATTATTACATTTTATTTTTTATTTTTGATCTTTGGGATAAGAGTAACGTGTCACTCTGGGGCCGATTCACAGAACTAATCTGAGACAAAATCCTAAACTTACTACTTTTGGTATTCACAGAAGGCACTTACGATTTATGGTATTCACAGAAATCACTTACGACTACTAACTTTACGTCCGCACTCGGGCTGGAATTTCCGCACTCGGAGCAGAGTTTCCGCACCCGGAGCGGAATCTCCACCTCTGGGCCGGAATCTCCACCTCCGGGCCGGAATCTTCACCTCCGGGCCGGAATCTCCACCTCCGGGCCAGAATCTCCGAAATTGAACCGGAACCCATTATTTCATACAGGAAATGACATACAGGAAGTGGGAGACAGGAAATACATCATAGGAAGTTGTTGGCAGCCATTTTGTGTTCATACGAGTCATCCTCTCTCACAGATCAGATCCTCTGCCATCCTGCTGCTCTTTTCGACCTTATATCCCCCAAAATGGCTGAGGGTTATGAAGAGAAAGCACCCCCTATCAGTGAAAGGGAATTAGACATCTTAGCTAAGGGGGTGATACTCAAATATCCTCAGCTATATGGGGGGCCAGAGGACCAGCAGAGTAATGCAGCGCGGGCCAGACTATGGGCCGACATTGGTGAGCGCTGCAGTACAGTGGGCGTTAACACTAGGAACGCGAGGGCATGCCCCAAGCGCTGGGAGGACCTAAAACGCTGGGCCCGGCACAAGGCTGAGGAGCTACTGGGCCAGTCTTCCCAGCACCATGTGCATCGTCCTCACCTCTCGCCACTGTACAGGGAGGTCCTGCGTGCAGCTCATTTGGCCCTCCATGCTCAGCTGGAGGAGCATGAGCAGCAGAGACCTGGTAAGTAGATTATATGCAATATGTGTCTGGAAGTATGATGTGATTGAAGACAGAGCTGTACCCTTGTGTGTCCCATGCCTCCATTCACCTATTCTGTGTCAATGCAGCAGTCATCATGAAGCAAAAGGCTCACTGTAGCGCATTGACTGTACAGGGCAGAGTGCATTTCTGGGAGTTGTAGTTTCATCATGACAACTGGGGAATTGAGCCAGTAGGCCCAGAGCTAGTCATGGGTGCATGAAACAACTGTTTCTGTGGTGTCTGTTGAATTTAAACATCATTTAGGGCATGGATGGCATTGGATTGAATTGCAAAATGTGTATTTTTTGGGGTATTTCACTTTTTTGGTGTGTGTTAAATAAATGCCTTTGTTGTGTGTGTGGTGTGGTTGTTGTGTAACTTGCATACCTTGTTTAGCCCTGTGGACTTTCGTTTTTTCATTTTATTGCATTAAAGCTGTGTTGTTTAGCATGCCTCCTTTGCCTGGCCATTTTAGGCCTGTTTCAGTTCATTGTTTTCCAGGCCTCCTGCTTGTTGTGACTGTGAGTGACCATGTGGCTGGTGGCCATTTTGTGGTGGTAGTTTAGAAGTGTGCTGCTTTTGCCATATAGGCCTGCATGTGTTTCCTTTGTTCCTTTTGGCCTAGGCTTCTTGTTCTTGTGGGCCTGGCCATGTGGCTGGCAGCCATTTTGAAGCCAGGCAGTGTGCTTTTGCCATAGCCCTGCATTGTCTGTCTTCCCTCTCTTGTTGTTGTGGGCCTGGCCATGTGGCTGGCGGCCAGGCAGTGTGCTTTTGCAATAGGCCTGCATTGTCTACCTTCCCTTTCTTGTTGCTGTGGGTGGCCTGGCCATGTGGCTAGTGGCCATTTTGTGGAGCCAGCCAGTGTGCTTTTGCCATAGCCCTGCAAGCTTGTGGCCTAGTCTGCCAATAGGCCTTTCATCCAGTAGGCCCAGAGCTAGTCATGGGTGCATGAAATGAAACAACTGTTTCTGTGGTGTCTATTGAATTTAAACATCATTTAGGGCATGGATGGCATTTGATTAAATTGCAAAATGTGTATTTTTTTGTGTATTTCACTTTTTGGGTGTGTGTTAAATAAATGCCTTTGTTGGATGTGTATGTGTGTGTGGTTGTTGTGTAACTTGCAAACCTTGTTTAGCCCTGTGGATTTTCGTTTTTGCATTAAAGCCGTGTTGTTTAGCATGCCTCCTTTGTCTGGTCATATAGGCCTGCTTGAGTTCATTGTTTTCCAGGCCTCCTGCTTGTTGTGACTGTGAGTGACCGTGTGGCTGGTGGCCATTTTGTGGTGGTAGTGTAGTAGTGTGCTGCTTTTGCCATATAGGCCTGAATATCTTTCCTTTGTTCCTCTTGGCCTAGGTTTCTTGTTGTTGTGGGCCTGGCCATGTGGCTGGCGGCCATTTTGAAGCCAGGCAGTGTGCTTTTGCCATAGGCCTGCATTGTCTGTCTTCCCTTTCTTGTTGTTGTGGGTAGCCTGTCCATGTGGCTGGTGGCCATTTTGTGGAACCAGCCAGTGTGCTTTTGCCATAGGCCTGCAAGCTTGTGGCCTCGTCTGCCAATGGGCCTTTAATCCAGCAGGCCCAGAGCTACTCATGGGTGCATGCAACAACTGTCTCTGTGGTGTCTGTTGAATTTAAACATCATTTAGGGCATGGATGGCATTGGATTGAATTGCAAAATGTGTTTTTTTGGGGGTTATTTCACTTTTTTGGTGTGTGTTAAATAATTGCCTTTGTTGGATGTGTGTGTGTGTGTGTGTGTGTGTGTGTGTGTGTGTGGTGTGGTTGTTGTGTAACTTTCCAACCTTTTTTAGCCCTGTGAATTTTCGTTTTTGCATTTTTGCATTAAAGCTGTGTTGTTTAGCATGCCTCCTTTGTCTGGCCATATAAGCCTGCTTGAGTTCATTGTTTTCCAGGCCTCCTGCTTGTTGTGACTGTGAGTGACCATGTGGCTGGTGGCCATTTTGTGGTGGTAGTTTAGTAGTGTGCTGCTTTTGCCATATAGGCCTGCATGTCTTTTCTTTGTTCCTCTTGGCTTACTGCTTCCATCCCCTTTGCCAGCTCCAGCTTCCTGAATGACGTGATGAGCAAATTAATGCCAAACAGGTTCCACTTCCATTACATTTGTATTTTTGATTTGATTCTTCTTCTTTCCAATCCTTCCTGAGTGTACACAGTATACCATGAAAGCCTTTGTTGTCAAAGTCTCACAAATGGCTACACTGTTATGTTTTTTTTTATAACTTAAACTGAGTTAATAAAATGTAATAATATAACACTAACAAGTGTGACCACCACACTCTAAGTGATATATTATATTTGTTTGTTTGTACTAGTGGTAATTGAACCACAACAACAAATGCAACATTTCACTGATGTTCTTCTCCTGGCTTCTTTGCTTTTAGGTGCACAAAAAGACAGAGGAGGAGGTGTCATCATCACCTGTTGTACTGCCAGACAGAAGTCCTGCTGCGCACCACGTCACGTGTGACCACAGACATCTCTGCAACTTGTGCACCTGCGTCCTGCTGACATCGGAAGGAAGAAGATGGCCCCAAAGAAAGGTACCAGGTCCTCCAGTACCAAGAAAGTTGCCAGTGAGAAGAAGGAACAGAAGAAGGAAGTGGCACTGCCACTTACCAAGACTGGTGTGCCGGCCAATATGTTTTTTGGGAAACCAAAAATTACGCCTGCATCAGCGGTGTCCGGGGACCAAGCTGGGAGCAGCACCTCCGCATCAGCGGGCCCACCCCACCAACCTAGACCCAAGCCCAGGAGTGTCGCAGCGGTAGCCAGTCTACTTGCGCAAACGCCAACGAGCAGTGATGTTGAAATGTCATTATCGCAAAGTAGTACCCAATCAACGCAGGTGGAAACTCAGCAGATAAGTGGGCAACAACAGCCGGAACAACAGACGGAACAACAGCCAGAACAACAGACGCAACAACAGCCGCAACAACAGCCGCAACAACAGCCGCAACAACAGCCCACAATAGTAGTTGTTCCTACCGAAGTAGGAGCAGTTCAGGAAATCGAGCTTCCTGCAGACAAAGAAGAGCAAGCCACTCTTTCAGAAGATCCATTGTCTTCCAGATCCCCAGCAAGGAAAAGGAGGGTTAGTCCATCAACTTCTTCTTCAAGCCCCCCTTCTGATGATCTAGATGCCACTTGGAAGCCACCAGCTCAGTATGTGAGTGAGGCACCCCACAAGACAAGGCTAGGGAAAAGGAAGGTTCCAGAAACCCTTAGAGTTATGGAGGTAGATGTAGAAGAGGGGGATGATGACGAGCCAGTCATCATGATCATCACTCCCGGCCCAGTGGAGATGGAGACCAACATTATTACCCTATCCCAAATTGCTGTGAGGGATGTAGCATGGATACCACCAAGACAGGTAACACCAACGCCACCTCCAGCTTCCATATTTTCAATTGCAAAGGCCCGGCAGGGACCTACATCCAGCACAACCACCACCTCAGTAGGTAGTGGTACTGCACAGAGTCAAATTGCAGGCATACCCTCCAGTTCAGCCGGCATTGCAAATGGCACCTCCAGCAGTGCAAGAAAGTTCACCTCCCCAGTTTGGAACTTCTTTTCGGTTAGCAGTAAGGAGGAGAACGTTGCTATATGCTCAATTTGTCGACATAGTGTTAGTCAGGGTAAGCTTGGTACAAACTATGGTACCAGAGGCCAAACAACCCATCTGAAAAAACACTACTTGATCCAGTGGGAGGCGCACCTACTTAGCGCACAAAAAAGTAAAACTGCACCCATTGGTGTTGGTGGAGATGAAGAAGTAGAAGAAGATATGATCGCGGTGGAAGGTGAACAAGAGGGAGACATTTTCTCTGGTACACAAAGTAGCCCTGTCCCCAGCAGTGTAGTGGTACCGCCCACATCCTCAGCAACATCTCAGTGGCACCGTAGTAAGTGTCAGGCTGAGACACCAAGGCAACAGAGTACTGCAATGAAAAAAAGTGCATCGTTGAGCCTAACTGGGTTCAAGAAGTCACCTGCATCAGCTGCACCAGAAAGGAAAATAATCCAGCCTACCATTGCCAGCATGCTTAGGTCGGAGGGGCAGTACGAACGCAACCACCCAACGGCATGTTTGTACAATGCGAAGCTGGCTAAAATACGCTGGACCTTCTCCCTTTTTCTTTTGTGGAAGGGGTGGGTTTCCTTGAATTTGTGACAGCCATCTGCCCAAAATGGAAGGTTCCCAGCAGGTCCTATTTTGCCAGAGTTGCTGTTCCAGCACTACATCACGATGTGCTGGAATTGCTTGGACAAGCTTTGCAGCAGAGTGTTGTTCACAATATCCACCTGACAACAGACATGTGGACCATTTGCCAAGCCACTGATTACATGTGCATCACTGCACACTGGATCTCTTTTGTGGGGGTTACCGAAAAGATATCTGAAGCAGGTGTTGTTGACACTGCTGAGATTTTTAATGCTACTCAGAAACATGCAACTGTAGCCATGTTCGCCATGGAGAAATCTCATACTGCTGCAAACATTTTGGAAGAGTTTAACAGCAAGGTATTTGAATGGCTGCGCCCAAGAGGGCTTAACATTGGTTTTGTTGCCACGGATAATGGCAGTAATATAGTTAAGGCCATGGAGGATGGTGCCTATTTCAGGGTCCTGTGTTTGGTGCACTGCAATAACATTATTGTTCAAGACTTTCTGAAAAAAGAAGCCCAAGTCAGCAACTTACTGACCACCTGCAGAAGAATATGCACACATTTCAGCCATTCTTTTAAAGCCCGGAAGCAGCTGAGGATCATTCAAGTATAGAATGCCAGTCAAAGCACTCATCCAGGAGGTGCCAACACGTTGGAACTCAACTTATTACATGCTTGAACGTCTGTTTGAGCAGTACAGACCAATCAATGAATATGTCATGCAAAGAGGGGATGCTACAGTGAAAGGCATGACCATTCAGATGGACCAATGGGGCCTAGTTAAATGCCTGACAGAGATGCTTCTTCCTTTCGAGCTCTTCACACGTGAAGTCAGCAAGGAGGACTGTACTATGGGCCAAGCTATCCCATTGGTGCACATGCTAGAGCAACAGCTGAAGGAGGTGTCTGAAACGTACACAGGTGTGGAAGAAAAAAATGAAGCATATGAGTTGGTGGAGAGCTTATCCCGTCGCTTAGCTGAAAATACAAGGGTGCAAACTCGCATTGTTTTAGAAAAACATTAAATTTGTGCCACAATTCTGGATCCACGGTACAAATCGGCACTGAACAGTAAGACATTAATTCCTTTTTCAGAAGTGGATGTTGCCCAATTCTAAACTTGGATAGCTGAGGCAGCCAGTAAATTGGAAAATGAACGGCTGGTAATTAAAGGCCCGCTACTCAAACCCACAACAAGTACTGCAGCAGGGCATCCGGCGTCAAGTTCAACTTCAGAGCCTGAGGGCAGTGCGTTTGGCTCAGAGCTGGCACCAACACTATCGACAACAGCAAGAACCGGATCATCAGCCCCAGTAAAATTGGCACGGGATTGGTATTTACAGCAAGGGCTTGCTCGGTCCAGTGCTGATGCAAAGACAAAAGAGGCCCATCAAAGTGGAACACCCCTGAACATTGAGCGGATGGTCCTGGCCTATCTGGATGACCCAACAGAGGTCTACATTGATCAAAACGCATTTCTGTATTGGTATGGGAAAAGGCGCCAATGGCCAGTGCTCAGCAGGCTGGCGATAAACTATCTGGCTTGCCCTGTTGCTAGTGTCTCTTCTGAGCGTGTTTTCAGTGCTGCTGGTGCCATTGTAACAGTGAGAAGGACCAGTCTCTGGCCAAAAACGTGGAGAGGTTAACCATGATCAAAATGAATCAGCACTTTATACCACCGAATTACAAAATACGTGAATCAACGCAGGAAGATGAGGACATCGACTTAGGTGACGGAAGTAGTGTCTTAGATGATTACCTACTTCTGGTTGAACCACCAGAGTTTGAGGATGAGCTATACTTCCCTGACAACTAGGCTTTGAACTTCTTACTTTCTTTCTTCCTTATTTTACTTTTATTTGTTGTGTGTGTCTCTGTCTTTCTGGTTCGAAACTTCGAATCACAACAAATCCATCACCAGTGCCACCGTCTTCTAGTCTTTTTTATTTCCATATTGGAGTTGCAGCTCTGTGCATTTAACTTATGTCCACTCCTCCGAGTCCTGCTCCATCCTCCTGACTCGCCCTAAATCCATTTCCCTCAAGCCAGATGATGATTGGATGGAGAAAAGTACAGCAAAAATGTGCCTCGTCGAGTCCCTCCAAAAGAAGTGGAACATGATGACTACTATAGCTATCCTCCTTTAAAAGCCGAGAGAGACTGCCCCTTAACTTAAGATGAGAAGAAGGAACAGGTAATAATGATGGCATTCATTGGACACTGACTCTGAGTGATTGGTGTTTGTGTTGTTGTTGTGCATGAAGTGAATTCATTGTGTACTAATATTTAATCTACACACTAAAAGTGACTCAAGTCAATGTTTCCCTTCTTGTTGTTTAGTAACAAAATTGTACTTCTACTGCAGGCCGATCCATTGCATTTTTGAATATGGAATCTGGACTCACTCGGTACACTGCAGACTGAGTTGGACAACACCATGATGATGACCACAGTGACATAATATCTTTGCAGTCAGTCAGTAGGATCAGAGATGATTGATGGAATAACTCAGGGCGTTTCATGAGTGGCAAAAAGGTAAACAAGTCAACAACAACCACAGCAGACCTACATGTCTGTGTAGTGGTGGACTCGAGTCACGAAAGTGGTAGTGGTGGTATGACTGACAGCTGTGCATGCCATTGATTTAGCTACTTACTTAGGAAAATGCTATGTTGCTGTATATGTGACATGTGTGCTCTGTCTGGCTCAGTCAAAAAATCTAAGCTAAGTGGAGGTTGTGTGGGTGCCGTGGGCCTGCTCTGTCCTGTTGCTGTTGTAGGTTAATGCTGGAAACAGACAACAGAGTAGAAATGATTTAGCCATGCCGCTCTGAAAGTGTTTGCACTCCTCCGTAATTTATGTTTTTATTTCTCCATGATTTTTAACATATCCCTTTTGTTTTTCCATCTACACTTACAGGCCGGCCTTTACCCTGTGCTAAACAGAGAAAAACAACTCACACTCACCTACCAATCCGCATCTGCCAGGCAGGCAGTGGCACCCAAGATTGACGGACGCAGCGTCCATAGAATAGAGGACCAAGAGGAATGCTGAGATGCAACTCCCCAATTTGACCAGGATAACATACAGTAACACTTTAGTATCAACATTCATCATCTTTTAAATAATTTGATTCATTTTTTCTCTTCAATCGTTAAGACTGTGTGTTGTTGTTGTTTGCTCTCTGCTTATAATTGATCCCTACATCTATTTTTTAATTTTCTTTGCTAGCTTTAAAAAGTAAGCCCGGTACAACAGAAGTACACATTTATGTAATTTGGGTCTCTCTGAGGGCAGACAGGCATGGCAAATTGCATAATAATTAATAATATACTGCTGCCCTGTACTGTCTACTAGTCTAGTTAGTAAGTACTACTTATCATTAACGATCAAGTCATCATCATCATCATGCATGCATTTCCTTTTTCTCCCTTAACAGATTTATGGATATGATGGTCGTCTGCCAAGATTGTGTTTTGTTGTTTGTCCATGCTTAGTGTTTTTCTTTGCAAACCTTTCCCCAAACCCCCCTTCCCAACCATTCATCAAACCCTAACCCTCTTCCCCCGGGCTGTGTGATTTATATTGAGGTGTGACTAAATTAAATGTACACCAATAATTGATCACACGCTTGCTGGGGCGGATGTGGTGAAAGCAACACTTCAAGGCAGGGCGAGGATATTCTTCTGCTTGCCCACCCATGCTCAGTATATTTGCAAGTCAATTTTTTGTCCAAAGGAACCTAATCCATCATAATTGATTGCCTGCATCGATTGGATTCATCATCCTCCTTTTACAGCACTAAAGGTTACGCTTGTGTCGAGTGACTCGACACAACTACAGTTTGCAACTTGCTGTTGTACTAGGCTATCCCCGCCACCATAATGTTTTATTTTACTTTAGCATTGCTAATCAGCATTATTATGGTTTATTGTTTGGCAGTATTCTTGTGTACTGTACTGTACTTCATTCTACTACTCCTTCCAGAGTCTCTTTCAGGCAACTGACTGTCTCATTTTCTTTTTTGCAAATGCTACTGCCAGTGTCTACTACTACCACCACAACCATGGCATCTTGGGAAACCAAACCATCATCACCATGCAGCCATCGCTGTGCCTAAGTTTAAACATCAATCACAGGTAAGAGAAGAAGTTTGGGGGAGGCATAATTAATAATGGAAATTCACACACCCACACCCTTGAGTCCAGTTGCAGAATGCATAGACTAGGAGGAGAGACTGACAGTACTAGTAGGACAAGTCACTCAGTGAGGGTACCGCATCTATCTGTTCGTATGTTACAAAAAATCGGCAGATTATTTAAATCAAACACTGGCTGCGGCCCTGCAGCAGCAAAGGAAACCGTGTGACGTAAAAGAGTAACCCCCCCACAAAACATTTACATCATATGTAAAGTTTAAGTGTAAATATAATTTAATCCCCTAACAAAAATAAACTATGTAAAAAATAATCCCACAACACCTGACCCACCCCTCTCCCTAACCCCAACCAATGTCCAATAAGAATAGTCCAACCAATGTCCGTTCAAAAATAAAATTGTCCATATAAGTTATAACCCCAACTTTTCCCCAACGTGCGCCCAATGCCCACCCACCAAAAAAAGGAATAAAAAAAGGGGCAATCCAACGGGATCTCCCTATCGGCGGGCTCGCAGTCACCGGTTAACCGCCAGGACCTCCTGCTTCAGTTCCTTTACCTGCTCCCCTAGGCGCGCCATTTGGAGGAGCATGCAGCGCTTAAAAGCTCAGCAGTTGCATCCACAGGGGGGTGCAGCAGTGCTGGATGTAGTGCGGTGGGTGGCTGCCAGACCGTGGCACCGTACCACTCGAGGGGCCTGGCTGGGGCCCGGGGCATTGAAGGAGGCTGCAGCTGCTGCCGCCTCCTCCTCCGCCAGAGCCACCAGCCGCCGATATTCATTTCAGATGGCCTCCAGCTTCCGGCACCGAGCCATGGCTGCCAACTCCTTCCTGTCCGGTTTAGTTGATTTTGTTGGTTCGGAAGGAGTAGCTATATCAAGAAGAAAAAAGAATATTGTTGTAACCAATATACTCTTAGCAAAACAGAAAGACAAATTAATTCTAAACATAGTGGCACAGTAGCACTAGCAAGCACAGTATATAACATTTGTGGTATCTATCCTCCCACTTCCTCGGCCTCTAACATTTGTGGGAGTTTCAGGCATTATACTAGCACTATGGAATCACTCGAGTAGTACACCAGTCTTCTTCTTCTCTCTTGTTTAGCTAAATTAAGTAACCTTGTTGTAGCCGGCATGCCAGCTCAGTCAGCTTGCGCCCAAGATACATACTTGTCTCGTGACGCAGACTCACGTTAGTTTTATTTACTACTGTCTGCATGTGGGGAAGCTGACAACTACACAATCATCTTATTTTTCTATTATGGGTGGCACTGGCCATACTCTGTTACATCAAGGGCAACTGCTCAATTTAACTTTCACCCTGCCCTGACTACTATACTACAACAAGGCAGATGATATCTGAACCAAATGATCATTGCTTATATATGGGACGACATGAGGTACTTTGTTTTGATTGATTGTGTAACCATGCAGCCGATAGCCTAAGCCCACCCATGGCAGACTGACACAGTCAAAAATAAATTAACATAGGTAGGGAGTGGGCCTCGGAGTCGGAGGGAGGCGCTTGATAACAACATACATACACAATATATATGCCGTGCTTGCAAACTACTGTGAGTCAAGGGAGTATTCTGAAAATACAACTTCTATTCTCCTTGGCTTTGCTACTCTGGCGCGGTTTCTTTTTCTTTTACATTCTCTTCAAAGACTCTTCATCCAGTGACAGTCTCCACCTATGCTATCTATGATGAATACCACCCAGGCATCCATCCATTCAAAGTAAACATGTCTATCATTCTTCTTAATCTCTCAACAAACCTTAGTTTGTTTCACCAACAACAACATTTTTTTTTAAACCACCACCCATGCGTCCTTCCTTCTTTGCTTGCCTTTGAGTTTGACCCATGAAACACCCCGGAGGATTCTTGCTATCCACCCATACAGTTTCACCCACCCAGGCAGGCCTCTTTTCTTTCACCTTCCACCCATCCTTCAACCACCCATGCATCTGATTCCTATCAGCCACCTATGCATGCATCCCACGCATCCTTCTCTGCCAGTCATATATATTACATCTCGCCCGTCCTTCCTCCTTCCATCCTTCTTTCCCTTTTCATTCAACCCATCCATCAAGGTCATCTGATCTGACTCTTAGTCTTCTCCATAAAACTTTCACAGCTGAGTTGAAGTCAGATAGAAGAGGCCATTAGTTACTCAACTACTCCCGCCGCTAATGCTATTGCTCTAATGCTTAGTAAAGGGTGTCTTGTCTTCTTCAACCGTTGTTCACAACAACTTAGTCTCTCTCAACTTACACAACACCCTTGCAGCGATTGTGTAACTATTGTCAATAAGTAAGGAATATAAGTATAACTTACTACCGCCCGCCACTGCTGCTGGCTCACCCACCCCTGTGGCAGCTGCCGCATCCACTGCCCCCTCCTGGCTGGTGTCGCCTGCCCCGCCGCTGGCCCCGGCACTGGTGGTTGTGGTCGGTACGCCTAGAAAAAACATTACACATTTTTTAGATGCCATATACACCTCCCCCTATTATTCACTAGCAAGATTGAAAAAAAAGTAAAAATACATACATATACCACATACATCACTACAAATCGGGTACTAGAGTAGAGTAGACACTACTAGTAGTAGTATGTCCTATCCTATCAAAACTAGTAAAATATCTGGTTGGGCATTTTGTTGGTGAGAATTGTCGAAAAGCCTCTCAAGATTAAGAAGACTAGAAGAGGCCAACCCAAAGGACTGGACTCAGTGGCTAGAGCTATTGGTGAATCTGAGTTTTAATAAAACCTTTTAAACAAAGAGGGGCCAACTGGGCAAGCTTAGCTACAGACAGACTAATAATAGTAGTTTTACAGAAAGTCATATCAGAGGCAGGGATAACAAGAATTTAGAAACAGATAGTCTAGATCGAAGAAATAGAATTAGGAAGCGGAAATGATCGTTCGGAAAAAATAAGGTGCAGTAAAAGTTAGGGAAATATAATTATTAATATTAACAACAGGAAGACTTACTGGGGCCAGCAGCAGAGCCCTCGGTAGAGGAGCGGTCCTGGTCCTGGCGTTCTCCAGCTGCTCCCGCTGACTCCGACCCCGTCTTCTTTCCCCTGGATGCTGATCATGTAAGATATAAAAAAGAAAGAGACAAACATTGATGACTGGTGTGAAACAAATAAAATATTTTAAAAAACGCTCCAAAAACATTTTTGGAAACAACAATTGCAATAAAATTGACATATCTAATCTGATCGACTGGTAGTATTGCGGAATTTGCGGACCGTCTAGTTATTATATTTATGAACACTAATCCAGTTTTCCATTCTGATTCCAGAATACTACGCCTAAGTACCACCTGACCTAGCCCACCTATTCAGACGGGCCAACAATTGTTCACTAAGTCTGCATTTCCATTTATTTTAGTCCTCAAAAATGCATAGATGGAGGACACATGCATACAATTTTGCATACACCAAATTGTTGGTTGGTTGCTTGCTGCTGATGTTCTGCTAAGCCTATTACTCCCTCACTAAACAAACTGCAAAAGGTTCTACTAAGGACTGGAGTAAGCAGCACTCAACAGCATGTGACTAAGCCCGGGCGTAGTTTGCGTAGTAGCACTTCACGTAGCTACGTGAAGTACAGCTTCAACTACACGTAGCTATGCAAATTGCGTAGTGCGTAGCTGTGTGCTTGACTGCACTGTACAATAATTACCAAAAGCAAACTTGTACAGTGCAAGTTAAGATAAAATAAATATCTCTGTCTTTATATGCTAAAAATGCATATAGTCATTTCACTAAAGTGAAAACAAAAGTTAACAAGCAGTGAGAGAGGTGATGATTTTGGTATCCTCACTAACTTAGGGAGAGAACCAACAACCAAGCAGATGTCTTGAAAACAAAAAGCACATCTTATTGAACGATTCCTCCTAGGACCACCCCAAGCACAGTTATGGGCAAAAATACAATCCCAACCAAAGGCTCTGCAAAGCATTATGGGACGAGATTAGCAGTGGGCAGTGAATATTATAGTGTCCAATATCAAAATAATTCTACAAAGAGCTGCAGTTCAACTAGTCGTCACTGGGTGTCGTCCCTCAAGAGTGAAATGCAAAAGTATTGAAAACCTTTCATGAAGCTTTTGCATTTGACTCGTGAGGGACGACACCCAGTGACGACTAGTTGAACTGCAACTCTTTGTAGAATTATTTTGATATTGGACACTATAATATTCACTGCCCACTGCTAATCTCGTCCCATAATGCTTGCAGGGCCTTTGGTTGGGATTGTATTTTTGCCCATAACTGTGCTTGGGGTGGTCCTAGGAGGAAGGGACCACCATTGAATCGTTCACATGATATGCTTTTTGTGTTCAAGGCATCTGCTTGGTCCTCCCCTAGGTTAGGGGGACTCCAAAATCATCACCTCTCTCATTGCTTGATATGTCAAAATTCATTTTTGTGAATTGGTTATATGCTTTTTAGCATAAAAAATTGCTTTATCAAAGCATTTGAAGGAGTTTGTTATTATTATTAAGCCTGGGCGTAGTGCTAGCTGTGTGCTTGACTCACTGCACTGTACAATAATTACCAAAAGCAAACTTGTACAGTGCAAGTTAAGATAAAATAAATATCTCTGTCTTTATATGCTAAAATTGCATATAGTCATTTCACTAAAGTGAAAACAAAAAGCAGTGAGAGAGGTGATGATTTTGGTATCCTCGCTAACTTAGGGAGAGAACCAAGCAGATGTCTTGAAAACAAAAAGCACATCTTATTGAATGATTAGGTGGTGGTCCCATCCTCTTAGGACCACCCCAAGCACAGTTATGGGCAAAAATACAATCCCAACCAAAGGCCCTGCAAAGCATTATGGGACGAGATTAGCAGTGGGCAGTGAATATTATAGTGTCCAATATCAAAATAATTCTACAAAGAGCTGCAGTTCAACTAGTCGTCACTGGGTGTCGTCCCTCACGAGTCAAATGCAAAAGCTTCATGAAAGGTTTTCAATACTTTTGCATTTCACTCTTGAGGGACGACACCCAGTGACGACTAGTTGAACTGCAGCTCTTTGTAGAATTATTTTGATATTGGACACTATAATATTCACTGCCCACTGCTAATCTCGTCCCATAATGCTTTGCAGGGCCTTTGGTTGGGATTGTATTTTTGCCCATAACTGTGCTTGGGGTGGTCCTAGGAGGAAGGGACCACCATTGAATCGTTCACATGATATGCTTTTTGTGTTCAAGGCATCTGCTTGGTCCTCCCCTAGGTTAGGGGGACTCCAAAATCATCACCTCTCTCATTGCTTGATATTTTATTGTCAACATTCATTTTTGTGAATTGGTTATATGCTTTTTAGCATAAAAAATTGCTTTATCAAAGCATTTGAAGGAGTTTATTATACTCCTGCTACGCTACGTTTATTAGTACAGTTATTCACTCTGCTACGTGCAATTTGCGTAGTGCGTAGTAGCACAAACTTTGCATGCTTCGTGAGCGTAGCAAAGTATTATGCCCAGGGTTACATGTGACGTGACGGAGGATGCGTCACGCAGACCGCTTAAAAATTTCCAACTAATACTAAGTAACTAAACTACCTATCCACCACTATCTTAGTGACAGGAGGACAAAGCAAGGACTAGAGTCTCTCTAGCATTACCTAACTTAAGTTCTCAAAAGTAAACTCTTACATAATCAGCCCAAGCGAGCGCAAAGTTGCAAACAACAAGTAAGATTAGTAGCGCCGAGCACCTGGGTCTAGAAGAATAACAATCACAGAGGATTTTTAAACTTAATTTACCTGCAATGTAAGCAGCAGCATTCTTGCTATTAGGAAAAAAATTATATTCACAGTAACACAGTCGAGAGAACACACAATACTACTAGTATTAGCTACTCACCAAGCCCCACGACCTCGACACCTAGTAGGTCCAGCAGGTCCTGCTCCCGGTCCAATATGTCTGACCACCGGTGGGTCAGCTGGTTATGGGTGCACCAGACCCCAGAGCACCGAAACACTGCCCGGCCCACACTCGCCCACCGGCAGTGACACTCCTGGGTAGCGTACCCAGAGCCAGGCCTGCCGCCTGCTGCCAAGGTCAAGGGGAGGTGGCGCTGCACAAAAAAACAAGGGCGGCCACTTCCTCCTCGCCGAAAAGGGACCGGGCCTGCACCCCTGCCGGGCGCAGTCTGCCGCAAGGCAGGCGGCTCTTTGGCGCAGGTGCCTTGCCCTTGGAGCCGGTACCCTTTCCCTTAGGCATGGTTCTGGGGGGGCGGGAAAGAAAATTTAGCAGGAAATAATAAAGTTAGGGGAAGAAGTAGGAGAGTAAAGAAGGAAGTAATATAAAACAGTAGAAAAGTAAGAAAAACGCAGTAAAAGTACAAATAAAATGCAAAATATAGACTTAGGGACAGAGAGGGATAGATAATAAATAAAAAAGATCAGAAAAACAGGGTAAAATACAAAGGATTGAAAAGATTGGAGGGAAATTGGAAAACAGGCCCCAGAACCATGCAAAAGATAGGAAAACAAGATGGCCGCGCCCATTTGCGACCGTGTGGTGAAGTTTGCGCGATATTGCCCCCGAACACGTCATCCGCGTTGCCGAACGTCAAAAACATCTCGCGAGCATACGCGAGACAATGCGAGCATGCAGAAACAAGCAACTCCGCATGCTCGCGTAGCTACGTGTACCGTCGCAGAGTTTTTGTACATCTTCGCATAGCCTCGCGTAGTGCGGCTACGCGAACTTCGTCCAGGGTTAATACACTTATGAAATAGTTGTTTGGCAGTATACTCATAATAGGTTGAATGCATTTTCCAAATGTATTCAATTAATGGGAGACTTGTTATGACCGAGGAACTTTGGCCCACCTCACGTTTTGGGATAGCTATCCGCCTAGGATATGTCCGTCACCACTAAGCCCTGCTTGCTTTCCCTCATGCTCTGTGCTCGGGTGGCGCAAGCTATTTATTTTTGGAGGGAATAATTTATGTGAGTGTCTGTCCATGGCACTTCGCGGTATGGTATATCGCCCAGACGCACCACCTTTCTTTTATGCCCCATTATTCGGATTTGTGAATGATTGTGTGACACAGGAATCTCTAATTGTGTGGGTTCATTGTTTCTCTTCTCTGGCATCAACATGGCACCGAACTGTATTTTCGTCGGCGTCCATATAGAAAGTTGCTCTAACCTTCCCCAATCAGGGTTGTGATAAATTCATTTGCCTAGATATGGGCTTATAAATAAAGTAATTATGCTTACTGCTCATGGCACTATTGCGGCACTGACTCACCTTGTCGGTGTCGTCCTTGTATTTATGATTATAGTTACTTTGAGTGATCCTAGCGCCTTGTAGACTCACAGCTCCTGACACTATTCCGTCACCGACTCATATTTTGGATGTCATCCTTGTATTTATGTTTCAAGTTACTTTGAGTGCCTTATTTAGTTTTCTTTAACCTTCAGCTCACATATTTTGACGCCATATAATCTTGCTGCATGGTGGGATTTGATATTTGGGATCCCAGTGTCAGCACGACGTTGGGATTTATGCATCATAGACGTCAATATAATTGTGATCCTGCCTATACTTAACCCAATAACTTATGTGTAACATCGATGTTTTGAACTAACAATCTTAGGCAACATACATATGTGGGTTCTTTAAGGGCTTGCCTACTGCGAACACGCTGTGGTTATATTAACATGTACAACCTAGTTAGTCCCTGTTATATTCACTATTCTATGTACTTCAATTTGGGCTGACCTTCTGCCTTTTCCTCAATCAACTTGAGAAAAGAGAAAAAAATACGATACTACACACAGACTCTAGAATATATGATGAAAGAGATTTCAATTCTTTTCATAATACCTTGGTAGATACATGTGTGTTATCTACGCCCAATACCTTCCATTTGTAGTGATGGAACATGTTCTCTGCCACCTAAGAATTGTACACATGGGCATATTCTTATGTTTTCACACCATGCTCCCATTTTCCTCATAAATAAGATGTAGCATTCTCAGAATCTGACGTTCTAATAGATCTACCGCACTTGCTGCAAGGGAGAACCGCACAAGGGAACTTGTCATTCCTCTTGTGGAATGTATCTAAATATACTCTCCCTTGTTTTAGCTGCTTCTTCCCTACCTTCTGTTTTATTTGCTGCAACGTTTTCTTCTGGTTTCTACTATACTCACCCTGTTTCACTACTCAGTTTCCCTTCCTGGACACTTACAAACATATTTATGGAGGTATCATATATTTTTGTTCACAGTATAGCAACTAGACACTATGGGCCCGATTACGATGAGACTCAGAAAGCCTCCGACCTCATGCCTTTGTATTAAAATTACGGCAGTCGAAAGTGAAACCAGCTGGTCATACCAGCTGGATTCCAACAGGCTCAAGCAGCACGTCGGTTTCTGACAGGCTTTCCATGCCGGGCTTTCCAAAATGGAAAAACTGTCAGAAAATTACTTTGGGGGCCCCTGGCAGGGCCCCCTTTTTTTCTGCTGCCTCTGGTTGGGGGCAGAGGGGCAGCTATGGTGCCCCTCAATGAATCCATGCACCTTGTGGTAGACAGGCTGAGGTGCCTGCCACACGGTGCAGGGATTCACACAAACTCCCATTCCTCTATGGGAGCTTGTGCTACGGCCAGTTTTCGGTAGCAGCCCAAGCTTCCATAGGGAAATGGGAGTTTGCAACCACACCATGTGCGGTCGCATTGTAATTAGATATGCGGAACCGCCGACCAATGGTCGGGCGGTTCACATACCGATACGGTGTTGCATCTCACCGATATCGTATATGGGCACTAAGTATTAATCACACACCACGTAGTATTGCCACTATTGGGTTGTATGGGATAAAAAAAGAATTCTAAGACCTGTCTCTCATACAGTTTATGACTGTCCATTTTAAGTACTGCTTATGCTCACATCGCTGTTTTTGTGTGAAATATATATTTCATGTATGCTGGTTTGTAATTTTAAGTTTCATTTATAATTCCTTTTTTATTATATATGTTTATTGAGTCTATTTGTATCTTTGTATTTTATTTTGTTGATGCCCTTATGACATGTCGATATGTTCTGTTTTCATTGCCATCATCATCATTTCATAAGCAATCATTAGAAAAAGAGATTAAATGAGAAGATAAATCACCTTATCAACTTTGAAATTATCAATTATTCTTATTTGTTGTATATGTGGTGCACCTCTGTTGTTTGTATCTATTCTGGATATCGTGTTAATTGGGATAAATAGCTTCTCTACTTCCCACAGGGAGATATCCTTGCCCTCTCTCTTCCCCACCATCTAGTGTGTACTACTATGGGATTTAAATAATTGGGTATATTTCTGACACTCACGAAGAGATTTGCCATGAATGCAACTTGGGGAGAATTATACTTAATTGTCGAGAAGATATGGGTAGATGTCCGGGACTATCCCTCACATTATTGGGAAGAGCAGCAATAGTTAAGATGATCGCATTGCCCAAGCTACTGTACGCCCGCCAACATACCTACAACCCGATCTCTCCAGAAACTTTCACGGTAATGAATAGTGATCTACGTACATTCGTGTGGGATGGCAAACACCCTAGAATCGCCCTAACTATGCTCCAGCATGACCGATATAATGGCGGAATTGCCCTACCGGATATTCAGGGGTACTACTGGGCCTCACACCTTATTAAAGTCAACGATTGGCTTTATTCCCCCACTTTTAATCTTGAACATTCCCAATGGACCCTACAAGCCTGCTTTCAATACCTATATGGGGGTTGAGGGATTCAACATCTCCTTCCTGCCACCAGATCTGGACCAATGCCTCGAAATCTATGGGGTGTCAGGGTAAACCCACGAAGGAAATACCATTGTGGGAGGGGAGATGGCTTCCTGATCTCAGTAAATTGAGGGGTTTCAGGGCTTGGGACCTGATAGGAATTACTAAGGTGGGGGATATTATGGAAGGAGGTGACCTCATGCGGCTCTCCTTCATTAAAGCATGAATACGGCATGCATGACACCCAGGGCCTCATTTATGAGAAGTGTTACATCGCTGTGACAAAGCAGCGATGCAGCACTTCTCAGTGCGCCTTCCTTGCAACACCAAGGATGCTCCGTATTTACAGTACGGCGCATCATATTGCAAGGAGTTACAGATATGTCAGTATTACTGGAGGAACTTTCTGACATGCTTACACTACCCCTCCCAATGGACCCTAAATTAATTATTCTAGGTATTCACAATGATATTGACCTACCACAAGCCCAGTTGCTGTTTTGTAGTCTTGCCCTGGTGGTGGCCAAGAGAGACGGCTTTCCTCATTGGGGTTCTGTCGAGAGCCCTACACTACAGGAGTGGAGAAACGCTAGGGATATGTATATGGTGGCTGAAAAGGTGACCTATCTCAGCACGGGTTGCCCCAGAAAGTTCTACAAAATATGGGGCAAATGGATTTCACACTTTTCTCAGGAAGATCTGATAGACGATGAAGAGTGTGAGTGGGAAGAGACTGAGTGATGAATATTATATTTTATATTTTTGTGTGGTCGTCTACTGTCGGATAATTCTACATCTACTTGTAACCCGTATTGGCTTGATATCGGTCTGGGTGGGGTCTTGTTGAGTGTTATACATAGCAATGTTTGCTTACAGGTACACTATGGCAATTTCTTGTATGTTGGCAGATTGCTCATAAATGCTGTCATTACTGAAAATCTAAATAAAAAATAAAAAATATTTTTCAAAACAGTAGGGGCATTTCACAAAAAAAAACAGTAAGTGTGAACCCATAAAAAACGTATGAACTGGCATATTTACTAGTTTTTAAATTCATAACCATTTCTAGTAATATGCTGAGTATGCATTGTTCTACAGAACTTAGGGGCTCATTACGATAGCGGTGAGATTTACCCACCGCCATATTAGGATGGCGGTGGGTATCGCGGCGGACGCAAAGTCTGTCCGCCGCTTTTCCGCCGGTGGCAATCGCTCCAATTGCCTGGCGGGCGGAGCAGAACCACTAATATGGTGGCGCCGCCATATTAGGATGTGGGGTTTAGGATGCTGCCATGGAAAGGCTGGCGGGGATTGGGTTTGGGGGCCCGTTGCAGGCCCTCCATGTGCGGGGGGGTGTCGCTGCACTGGGGGGGACCCATGGTACCCCCCTGCATTTCCATGCACCTAGTGGCAGGCACCACGTGGTGCCTGCCACGTGGTGCAGGGAGATGCGGTGCAAGCACCTTTCACATTGCGGACGGTGCTGCAGCCAGCAGCACCGCCCGCAATGTTAAAGGCCCAGGATGCGCTCGCCAGTATGGTGGTCGCATCCCAATTGCAGTGGTGAGACCGCCGCATGTCTGGCGGGCGGTCCCAATCACCACTACGGTGGCAGGCGGACAAAGTCCACCCGCCATCGTAATCAGCCCCTTAAACACTAGGGAATTGATGCACTAATTTCTCCTCATTTTCTCCAAGAGCAATCAATTTTCCCCAGGGAGGAGAAAAGTCCCTTATGTCTTCTGCAAGCTAGGAGGTGACACATTCTCTTAACCACCTGGAAGAAAACTTTCTCCAGCTATTTGACAGACATTTGACAGACTAAATCTCTGACTGTTCCACTGTGGGAAGGGGTTTGAATTTAATTTGTGAATGCTCACAATTTTATAAGATTGTGGGTATTCCTAAACTTACAAGGCTTACCACATCTGTTTCCCCACATTTCTCACTTGTCACATGGGATATGCTGGCCTCTCTGTGTCTGCATTTGGAAAGCATACCCGCCTAGAAGCCAATAGAGAAGCAGTCGGTTTCTGGTTTTCATTTAAAACTGATTTTAACCTATAAAACACCACTTTTGAGTAGAAACTGGAAAATACTGGCATTTACTGCACGTTTGCTGCTTTGGTGCCCTCTGGTATCATAGCAGTAGAAGCAGAGGCTCTACCTTTAAATACTTTTCAGTGATGTATGCTCCAGCTATGACCCTTTTGGGCTATGGTAAGTCAATTAAAATGCTCGTTTAAGCATTTGCATGATCCCTCAACTTCCTAAACCTACTTTTATGGCCACCTTTGGAGCAAAGCTCACCTCAGATGGATTCAATTCACTGTGTACTGCACATTGCTGTTAGACTTGTCAGCCTTAGGATGGTCTTCCCCCAAACCTTTTACCAACTTGCCTCCCTTTTTGGTGCTACAATTTGTTTTTGTGGCCCTTAGATTTCTGTGCACTTTACCACTGCTAATCAGTGCTAAAGTGCTTGAGCTCACCCCCTAAACATGGTTTGATTAGCTTACACCCGATCGGCATATTGAATTTACTTTTAAGTCCTTTGTAGAGGGGTATACCATATACCCAGGATCTCTTAAACTCACCCTTTTTTGCATATAAGTCAACCCTAAGGTAGGCCCTATGTAGGCCATAGGGCAGAGTACATTGTAATTAAAAGTTGGACATGTATCTGTCCCAAAGGATAATATTAGATTGCCTTACTGCATTTAATAAGTACTATCGTTTGATTGGGACCAGACATCCAGTTCATGTTTGGCATCCATGCAATGATAATGGAAAACCCTCTTTAAAGATAAAGTTGAATTATTAATTACAATTTTGAAAATACCATTTTGAAAAAGTTGGTACTTTCCATTCCTTAGCCCTTTTGTGCCTGCAGCCTATCTTGGGTCACATAGCTGGATGTAGCTGACAGTTACACTTTGTGAATTCCTCCCAGTCACACAATAGAGGGATTAGGTGTGCCTGAATGGGCCACCTGCTGACAGGATGGGGCGGAGCTGTGTACAGCCCCACTTGCAACTGAATAGGGTGAACTCTGCCTTCACACATGGGCCTATCACCGCCACATTGTCACTGCTGCCAGCTTGGGGCCGGGGCTGAGGTGTCAGGATATTCCATGTACTTCAAACAGCCTTTTTAGTAGCTTCTCCCACCTTCCAGAGGAAGGGCACCAGGATATAAAAATAGGATCATCAGACCCATGCTTCAGTTCACTCCTGGACCTATGGAAGGACTCTCAGAGGACTTGTTGTGACCTGCTGTGGAATCTGCCAGACTGCTTTGCTGTACCTGGCAGGACTGCTTTGCTGCCTAGAGCCTGCCTTGAACTCTCAGAGTCCAGCCCTGCTGTTGAGCCCTGCATCTTCACCTGAACCCAGGACTGCCAGAGTGACTTCAAGGAGTAGTTTGCTTGCCTCCTGTTCAGAGTCATAGGGACACAAAAGGCTCCCACCATCTTGAACTCAGACCTGGTCCCAGCCTGAGTGAATTCTGAACCCCCATGTGGTGTCCCGCCAGTCCTGTACCCTTGGTTGTGGTGCTAAAAGTGCCCAGATGGCCAAATCCCAAAACAAAGGACTTGGCCAAAAACTGCTCTGAGATCCAGAAGGAGACTGGGACCAGCCCTCTCGCTTATCTGTCCAAGGTGTATCGCCGGTCAGATTGACTTTGTGGCTTCACCTGCTACATTTCTCTCTGCTGCAGCAGATCCTGCTCAGCGTTTTGCCAAAGGGGTATCCGGCCTTGTGGAACAAGAAGTGTATTTATTGTCTCCAACTCAAGCTGTTCAAGCTGCTAAATACAATTCTATTTACAAATTTCAGAACTAAATATACCCATGAACCATGTAAATGGGACTTGAGCTTGAAATATATGTCTCTCTCTTTTCTGTATATATTTTATTTGTTCTTATGGGCAACTGAAACGATGTTGCCAGTTCTGCTATATAAAAGGATTCGGCTGTGAGGCTGGATTCGCCTACTATTGTGTGCTTCCTCAATGTGTGGCAAACCCTTTTGATGAAATGTACCGGCCAGCCCAGGTCGGGAGGAATTTCTAAGGTTTTTTAAATTCTATTTCCTAACTATAACATCCCTGTAACCTTTGTTTTTTTCATTGAATTTTAAGTTTTTTTTTATTGTATTTCCTAAATATAATTTTGTAAAGATTTTGGGAATGATATGCTTACAGCTTGTCTAAAGAGCCCCCTGCAAGTCCTGCCAAATGCCAAGGTTGCAGAATATCAACACTGCATCAAAGTGGTGGCACTGTGAACCCTGCTATTTATCAGAGTTATCTGGGGCTGCTACTGGCATTGCAACCAGTAAGGTGATCCTGCTAAAAATGGATGCTAGTTCTTTATTGGCCTCTTTTGTCTATAGGGCTGCAGACAAAAACTCATAAAGAACACTTTAAGTGAATGCCATGACGGAACTGAGGGGTGTATGGCAGAGCTGACAAATCTGTCAAGTACAGTGAAGTACAGAAAGCCAGGGAAAGTAATAATGATGAAGTAAAAAGAAGGGAAAGGTAAGAAGAAGGGTGATTGGGCAAGAAAGAAGGGCACAAAGAAGAAACAGTGGGAAGAAGGTTGAAAGGAAGAAAATGTAACAGGGTTGATGGTTGAATAGTGTGAATAGATGTATGTAGAATCAATGGATGGAAAGGGTGAATGGATACATGGGTAGCTAGATGAACAGGTGTGTAAATGGATGGGTGAAAGCATGAATGGTTAGATAGAATAAAGGATGGACTGATGGGCAAAAAGATGGATATGTAGACAGAAGAGTCAAAGAATGGAAGGATGCACAGATATATTGAAGCATGAATGGGTGGATGGCTGCAAGAGTGGATGAATGGAAGGTTTGAAAATCTTTGGAAGGGAAAAAGTATAAATGGATGTTTGGTTAAGTGGATGGATGGAATAAAGGGTGATAGGGCAGAGGGATAGTTAGATGCATAGAAGGGTGAAAGGATAGAATGGGGAACATTTGTGTGTGTGAACAGACGGATGGATTGATGACTGAATTGATGGGTAATGGATGGAAGTAAGTATTAATGAATAGCGAAAGATTAAAGGAAGGTTGAAAGGTTGATTTGATTGATTAATGAACAGATTAATGGGTCAAAGAACAGAAGCATGGATGAGTGGGTGGATTAAAGGATGAATGTAAGTGTAAAGAGAATTTTTGGAGGAAGGATTGGGCTTGCTTGTTTAGCTTATTGTCTTTAGAGGCATGGTTCAAAGTTGGGGAGTGGCACATTTCTGGCTACTGCCTTGCTGTTTAGTTTTGATTCCTCTTCATGCCTTTAATTTCTATCACCCTAAGTTTCCAGTCTCTTTATCTTACTCTTGCATTCTTTTTCATCACCACTTTTTGTTCTTTTGTCACTGTTTTTCTATCTTTCTGTTCTTCCTTCTCCCATTTCTGCCTTTTTCTTTTTTCCTCTGGGTCAAAGTCTGATGGTGAAAAATATGTCCTGGTCCGCGAAAATAAGCACCTGTGGCCACAAGATGCAACCAGCTGCACAAATTACGCACTGGAGAGGTGAGTGCTGTGTCCTTTCTCAAGAGACAACCGCCGTCTGAAGTGTACTTCTGACAGATAGAGTGCTCTCAAGAGGAGCTGGTGCCCTGCTCAGCCCCTTCACTATGTATTCCATCTTGGGGTTATCCCTCGTATCTTGCCACCATGCTTGTGATTACTTTGTACTGTACAGTATCTGAGTCATATCAGACAACTGGGTGAAAAGAGCCTCCTTTCCTCTTTAGACTTGTGCTCAGCACCACATGCAGGGACAACGCTAAGGACTGAATAACAATAAAGTCCAAACCTTGGGAGTGATGCCTGAAAAGGGGAAACCAAGGAGTGAAGATGAGGAGAAAGAGAAAGAATGTCAGAAATTAAAAAGTACAAACTACGAATGAAAACAAATAAAAGAAGGGAAGATGCAGAGGGGAGAGAAAGAAAGAAAAGATACTTGGGAAAGAAAGATATAGGGGATGAAAGAAATGAGGAGGGAGGGAACGTCATAATGAAAAAAAGAGAAAATTAAGACAAAAGGGAAGAGAAAAAAGAAAGGGAATTATAATGGACAAGTAAAAAAAAGAATTAAAGTAGAAAGAAGTTTGAGGTGCATTAAAAGAAAAGTTCAGTACCAACCCAAAAGAGTGAGAAAAAGGAGCGGTAGTGAAAGAGAGTGCTGGGGTTCACTGCGGCACTCTCGCTCACACTGTACCTTTGAATTTAACTCTTATTTCTCCCTTCGATCTGTTTATCCTCTCATCCATTCAGCATCCTATTCCACCCTACTTCATTTTACCCATCATTCCTTTCATACATCCTTCCACCTTTCCCTTCATCCTTTCATCATGCTTTCCTTTCACATTTCCTTCATACCTTATCATTCCTTCATCATTACCTTATCGTACTCTAATTTTTTGTTCAAAATGCCTTTGATTGTTTTCTTGCTTTTTCATTTCCTCTTTCTCGCTCACTCTTTCATAGTTAGCTGCTAAAATGGAATCACTGTCAGATATAGGGTCAGGTGACTGTCGATCCTCTTTTCCTCCACCATCCATCCTCACTTCTGGGCACAGCAGTTTTCCCTGCATAAAGTTCTCCTTAAGTAGGTTCCAGGTGAGTAAACAGACAATCCGGAACTTAATTGTGGAACAGCAGAGTAGCGTAATTAATGCTTTTTACTAGTTGGAGGCCCACTAAGGGTAATGTACTATTGCTTATTGCATGATGTTGCGCAGACTCTACTATAGAACTACTTACTGAAATGCACTATTTTTCCCAGCAGGCAACACAAGTTTATTCACCTGGAACCTACTTAAGGAGAACTTTATGCAGGAAAATATGCCTTTCAGCACACTGCGAACATTGTGGCAGCCTGTGAACAAGGAGCCATGCTCCGAAACGCGTCAGGCCAGATGAAACATCCACGAATAAAAAGCTGGCTGTTCTTAACTAATCTGCTGTGGAGTGCGTTTTCAAAATGAGGGCGTTTTGGTTGAACATAAAATTAGCGGCAGCACAGCCGTGAGAACTGCACCACCCCGAGATGCTGAATGGGGGCCACGAGATCCTGACAATCCGGAACTTAATTGTGGAACAGCAGAGTAGCGTAATTACTGCTTTTTACTAGTTGGAGGCCCACTAAGGGTAACGTACTATTGCTTATTGCACGATGTTGCGCAGACTCTACTATAGAACTACTTACTGAAATGCACTATTTTCCCAGCAGGCAACACAAGTTTACTCACCTGGAACCTACTTAAGGAGAACTTTATGCAGGGAAATATGCCTTTCAGCACATTGTGAACATCGTGGCAGCCTGTGAACAAGGAGCCATGCTCCGAAATGCATCAGGCCGGATGAAACATCCATGAATAAAAAGCTGACTGATCTTAACTAATCTGCTGTGGAGTGCGCTTTCAAAATGAGGGCGTTTTGGTTGAACATAAAATTAGCGGCAGCACAACCGTGAGAACTGCACCACCACGAGATGCTGAATGGGGGCCATGAGATCCTGACTATCCGGAACTCAAGTGTGGAACAGCAGAGTAGCGTAATTACTGCTTTTTACTAGTTGGAGGCCCACTAAGGGTAATGTACTATTGCTTATTGCATGATGTTGCGCAGACTCTACTATAGAACTACTTACTGAAATGCACTATTTTTCCTAGCAGGCAACCCAAGTTTACTCACCTGGAACCTACTTAAGGAGAACTTTATGCAGGGAAATATGCCTTTCAGCACACTGCGAATATCGTGTCAGCCTGTGAACAAGGAGCCATGCTCCGAAACGCATCAGGCCAGATGAAACATCCATGAATAAAAAGCTGACTGATCTTAACTAATCTGCTGTGGAGTGCGTTTTCAAAATGAGGGCGTTTTGGTTGAACATATATATATATATATATATATATATATATATATATATATATATATATATATATATATATATATATATATATATATATATTCACTGAAAAAACCATAGGTTTCAGGCACGTTATAGTTAGAAATTAGCATTTAAAAAACCTTTGAAATTCACTGAAAAAACCATAGGTTTCAGGCACATTATAGTTAGAAATTAGCATTTAAAAAACCTTAGAAATTCACTGAAAAAACCATAGGTTTCAGGGACGTTATAGGTAGTTGGACATTTCACTCATACAAAACCATAGAAATTCTACGGTTATAGTTAGTTCAGCTAACTATAACTCGCACCCCCGCAATGCACTGCTGATGACGTCACATATTACATCATTCATGACATGGTCAGTGACATCACTGATGACATCACTGAGGACATCTCAAATGACATCACTGATGACATCACCCAGTGAATGTGGTTTTCTTTAAAATTTAAATATGTATTATATATATACCAAGCTGTATTGAAGAATGAATGGATGTATAAGTGTCTGGATGGAGGATTTAGTAGGTGTGTGACTGACTGTTTAAGTGAATGATTAAATGTATCTTACTGAATACATGGGTTAGTGTCTAAAGTGTGTGAATGTCTGTATCACTCTGTCTGTTGTTGTGTAAGCTGCTGCATCGGTTGGTCAGTAGCTACATGAATGTCTATATGGGTTATTGATTAGTTGCCTGCGTATTTGTATAGGAGACTGAGTGTGTGTGTGGTTGGGTGGGGGTGTGTGACTCTGTGCATAGATGTGTGAGTGGTTGATTGACAGGGTGTATGAGTTTAAGAGTGCATATTGAAACAGTTGTATGGGTGGGTAAGTGTGTGTTTGGGCGTCTTGGTGAGTGAATTGATGTCTCAGTGCACATGTCCAGCTAAGTACATATATAAAAGGCAGTGTATGTGTGAGTTGGTGTATAGAAATGACTATACGTGAGAGTCAGTGATTGTGAGAGTGGCTGTAGGTATGAGTGTATACTTGTATTAGTGATTATATAAGAGACTAAGTATGCGTTACTATCTGTATGAATAAATGAGGTGGTGTGTGTATAACTCTGTAGGTGAGTAAATGGAACTGTGATTGATTCTTTGCATGAGTGACTAGGATGAGTACATAACTGACTAGGATGAGTGCTGGTGTGTCAATGTCTATATAGGTGTATGAGTGCATTTGATTGTGTTCTATTGATCAGTGACTGCATGTATGACTGATTGTATGGGTGAATGGGTAGATGTGTGTGTAGACCTAGGAATCACTGAGTGGGTATGTAGTAACTGGTATTAGTGTGTCAATGCTATCGAAAATAGTAGTCTGTATTTTACAGTGAGTGTATCAAAGGTTATATTAGTGTGTGAGGAGGTGCATCAGATTGTCACATGGATGATGTCATCAGTGATGTTATCAGTGATGTCATTTGAGATGTCATCAGTGATGTCATCAGTGATGTCACTGACCATGTCATGAATGATGTAATATGTAACGTCATCAGCAGTGCATTGCGGGGCGCGAGTTATAGTTAGCTGAACTAACTATAACGGTGGAATTTCTATGGTTTTGTATGAGTGAAATGTCCAACTAACTATAACGTCCCTGAAACCTATGGTTTTTTCAGTGAATTTCTAAGGTTTTTAAATGCTAATTTCTAACTATAACGTGCTTGAAACCTATGGTTTTTTCAGTGATTTTCAAAGGTTTTTTAAATGCCAATTTCTAACTATAACGTGCCTGAAACCTATGGTTTTTCAGTGAATTTCAAAGGTTTTTAAATACTAATTTCTATCTATAACGTCCCTGAAACCTATGGTTTTTCAGTGAATTTCAATGTTTTTTTTAATGCTAACTTCTAATTATAATGTTCATTTATATGTAAGAGAGTATAATCGGTTAAGAAGACTGTATGCTCCCAATCTGTGCAGCTCAAGTCAACGTCACGTGGCTGTGGGCCCTTGCTGACCGCTACCTCTGGCCTACACTGCGGTCATCAGGGCTCACAATTAAAATTAAGTCTTGATTCATTAATTACAGAGTCCAGTAGGCAAGTAACTATCACAGGCCTAAAACCCACATAATATCCTTTTAGTATCCTTGCTTCAAGAGCTTTTTTTATATCAGTTATAGCTTTAGTACAATCACCAAATTCATCTTCAAGTGCAAACGAACACTCATTAGTAGTCTACACTGCGGGCAGCAGAGCTCGCAATTCGAATTTTGGACACGTGGTGCCACTAACCCTGTTCAACACAAGCCGCGACACGTGGTGCCACTAACCCTGTTCAACACAAGCCGGCGACACGTGGTGCCACTAACCCTGTTCAACACAAGCCGATCCCACATGTGGAACTGTGTCCTGAGTCCTGAATGGCAGTGACCCCAAGTCCGTGGCAGCGACCACAGCACCAGACTCCCTTCGATCAGTGAGGCATATTTCCATATGCAAGGCCGGCTACAGGTGTTGCCACTAACCCTGTACAACACAAGGCGCGACACGTGGTGCCACTAACCCTGTTCAACACAAGCCGATCCCACATGTGGAACTGTGTCCTGACTCCTGAATGGCAGTGACCCCAACTTCGTGGCAGCGACCACAGCACCAGACTCCCTTCAATTAGTGAGGCGTATTTGCATATGGAAGGCCGGCGACACGTGGTGCCACTGAACCTGAACTACGCAGGCCGGTGGGGCCACCAACCTATGCATGTGGCTGTGGGCCCTTGCTCACCGCTACCTCTGGCCTACACTGCGGTCAGCAGGGCTCACAATTCAGATACAGTCGCGATTGCAGATGAGGCAGTCCAGTAGGCAAGAGACATTGCTCCCAGTGCAGCCCGTCCGCACCAAGCAGCATCACAGGCTCATACATTCTCAATGCTTCTGGTGCCACTAACTGTGCACCTCAAGCCAACGCCACGTGGCTAAGGGCCCTTGCTGACCGCTACCTCTGGCCTACACTGCGGTCATCTGGGCTCACAATTAAAATTAAGTCTTGATTCATTAATTACAGAGTCCAGTAGGTAAGTAACTATCACAGGCCTAAAACCTACATAATATCCTTTTAGTATCCTTGCTTCAAGAACTTTTTTTATATCAGTTATAGCTTTAGTACAATCACCAAATTCATCTTCAAGTGCAAACAAACACTCATTAGCAATCTACATTGCGGGCAGCAGAGCTCGCAATTCGAATTTTGGACACATGGAGCCACTAACCCTGTTCAACACGAGCCGCGACACGTGGTACCACTAACCCTGTTCAACACGAGCCGGCGACACGTGGTGCCACTAACCCTGTTCAACACAAGCCGATCCCACACGTGGAACTGTGTCCTGAGCCCTGAATGGCAGTGACCCCAAGTCCGTGGCAGCGACCACAGCACCAAACTCCCTTCGATCAGTGAGGCATATTTCCATATGCAAGGCCGGCTACAGGTGGTGCCTCTAACCCTGTTCAACACAAGCCGGCGACACATGGTGCCACTAACCCTGTTCAATACAAGCCGATCCCACATGTGGAACTGTGTCCTGAGCCCTGAATTGCAGTGACCCCAACTTCGTGGCAGCGACCACAGCACCAGACTCCCTTCAGTTTTATTTGTTGTTGATTTGTTTAAATAAAATGTTTTATATGTAAATCTATACATGACTAAGATTCTTGTTTGTCCAACCGCACACGGACAATTCCGGGCCCAAGAAGGTTGTTGGGGGTATGTTGCTAATGTGGGAAGAGGGTGCGTTACCTGCTCATGTAGGGAGAGGCAGCGTGAAAGGGGTATCTCTCACAGAAAGAACTCCGGTATGTTTTCAGAAATGCCTCGGACAGATGCCAGCTGACGGACTGAATCACAAAATGGCTTTTCAATGCTTATGTAGTATGACTCATGAACAGTTCGCACCCAGGCTCGCAGAGGGACAACTGCAGCCAATCCGCTCGACTCACAGACGCAGTACTACGAGCCGTCCGCTCCCAAAGGAACAGCAGCGTAGTAGCTCTCAGAGGTACAGGCACAGCAGCGTACTAGCTCGCAAAGGTAGACAGCTGCAAGCCGACGGACTGGCTTCTAATGGCATAGCTGCGAAGTGGTGATGTTGGGCAGAGGGAGCGTGAAAGGGTTATCTCGCACAGACAGAGCTCCGGTATATTAAATTGCCACCGGGACCTTTCTTTTATATTTCCACTCGATGCAAGAAAGCGCGCTTTCTGGACCAAGACCTTTCTCCCTACCAAATTTGGCGTAATTCCGTTCAGCAGTTTGACCTGTAGCCTTGTCTAAAGTTTCCTATGGAAAATCCATTGAGAAAACACGTTTTCACACCCCCCACATAGCTACCTGTCGCAGGCGTACTCGCTGTTGGTGTGCAGGTCAGTGGTCTAGTTGTCAACATGTCATGGCCACTCCCTGAGGGAAGGTTTGCACACACACCACACCCATCCGGCACATGCGTCACAGGCCATGTGATCACACAAATATAATGGATCGACAACGTCACATCCTTTGTTGCCGGTGGTGACTTGCGTTGCACAGGGTTAGCGGCACCAAAAGCTGATGTGGTCTCCGCCATTGATGACTCAGGACTCAGCGACATGTGTGGGATCTGCTGTGCCGCGGAGCGGGTCCACATAATGTCCACCAAGCCATGGTGGCGGGACCGGGCCCTGGAGCTTTCACGGGCACGTGGAGTGCCCACTGGTAGACACTCCGGTGGCAGCAGGTAATTATTTGGTCATGGATGCGCAGGGGCGGCATTGTCTCTCTCTCTCTCTCTCTCTCTCTCACTTCCCTCTCTTCACTCTCTCTCTCACTCTCTTCCTTCCTTTCCTTCTATCTCTCTCACTCTCTCTCCCTTTCTCACTCCCTTTCTTTCCTTCCCTCTCTTTTTCTCTCTGGCTTTTTTTTCCTTCTCTCTTTTTCTGTGTCTCACTACTTTGATATGCGCATTACACACATCCTTATTTTGTGCTTTATTTTCCAGGCTGTGTCGTCGACATTAATGGACTCGACAGGAGTCTTCCGCCTTGTTGTTTTGTGTTCAGTTTTTTAAATTTAGTTTATCCTCTATATGTACGGAAAAATAAAGTTTTGGAAAAAAAAGAAAATTTCAATAAAGTGTTTGGTTGTTACTTAAGTGCTGTGTGACTCTTTCTCATTCTTATTACTGTTATTTATTGGTGTCCACCATGGTGTTAAATTTTGGGGCAGTTATCGCGGGAATACTGGTGATGTCTGCAGTTTGCACCAGCTTCTGAATAGGGTGTTAGATTTATCTCAATTTTAGTTGCATTAAAGTGCTGATATTGAGATGCAGAGTAGGCGTTCCCATGCAAAAACACACGAGGTGCACCTTTGCAATTTATTCTAAATACTAAAATCCTGTATTGAATTGCACTGTGGTAGTGAGTGCATTTACAGTGTACACACAAAAGCAATGAAGAAATCTCATTGTATTTATATTGATTGTGAATAGTGGGTCAGGTGCTGAATCTTGACGGGATACACTGCCCAGTTCGTTTATTTTTCTGTACACGAAAAAACCACATCACAACTTTCATAACGAAAGGCAAAAACTGCGATGCGAAACAAATTCCGGCGATAAGCCGCGTTAGCACCAGGGATTTTACACCTGCTTTCTGCTGGTGTTAAGCAGGACGACTACCTGCAGCATGAAAGGGAACACAGCCAAGAGCCACACCGGAACACCCACAGGTGCCATAGAGTCAATGAGCATGATACATGGATACCCATGAGGGCCACAACACTCATCGCAACAACCCCAGAACCGCCAACGCCCCGAGCCCGCATCTGAGCAAGTGTGTCCGTGTGGAGCGACCCTTGACCTCTGGGTAGGTCGCCCCCCCATCCGCACAGCGCCACCTGTGCGTCCAGCTCTCTGCTGCTGCTGATCTGAGGCCCTCCTCCACCCGCAGGCTACCACCTGCGCCTCATCCCTGGTGGCCAGTGGTAGGCCGCAGGTAGGTTCTTGTCGTTGTGAGCGTCACTGTTACTGTCTTTCCCCTCGATATTTGCCCCCCACTGTTTTTCCACTGTTTTTGCCCTTTCCGTTCTGTGCCCCCACTGCTGTGACTGTTTTCGTTCTGTGCCCCCACTGTTTTTCCACTGTTTTTGCCCTTCCGTTCTGTGCCCCCACTGCTGTGACTGTTTTCGTTCTGTGCCCCCACTGTTTTTCCACTGTTTTTGTCCTTCCGTTCTGTGCCCCCACTGCTGTGACTGTTTTCGTTCTGTGCCCCCACTGTTTTTCCACTGTTTTTGCCCTTCCGTTGTGTGCCCCCACTGCTGTGCACTGTTTTTCGTTCTGTGCCCCCCTGTGCCCCTTTTGATTTCTGTACCCCTTCGCCCTCCCGTTTCCCGCCGCTGTGTCCCTTGCAACACCGCCCTCCTCGCTGACCACTCGCTGCCCCTGCCTCCCGCCTCCCAGCTGCTCCTCCCTCCCACCTCCCCATATATGGCGGCCGCTGCGCGGTGAGGTGAGCGACCCTTGACCTCTGGGTAGGTCGCCCCCCCATCCGCACAGCGCCACCTGTGCGTCCAGCTCCCTGCTGCTGCTGATCTGAGGCCCTCCTCCACCCGCAGGCTACCACCTGCGCCTCATCCCTGGTGGCCAGTGGTAGGCCGTAGGTAGGTTCTTGTCGTTGTGAGCGTCACTGTTACTGTCTTTCCCCTCGATATTTGCGCCCCCACTGTTTTTCCACTGTGTTTGCCCTTCCGTTCTGTGCCCCCACTGCTCTGACTGTTTTCGTTCTGTGCCCTCACTGTTTTTCCACTGTTTTTGCCCTTCCGTTCTGTGCCCCCACTGCTGTGACTGTTTTCGTTCTGTGCCCCCACTGTTTTTCCACTGTTTTTGCCCTTCCGTTCTGTGCCCCCACTGCTGTGATTGTTTTCGTTCTGTGCCCCCACTGTTTTTCCACTGTTTTTACCCTTCCGTTCTGTGCCCCCACTGCTGTGACTGTTTTCGTTCTGTGCCCCCACTGTTTTTCCATGTTTTTGCCCTTCCGTTCTGTGCCCCCACTGCTGTGCACTGTTTTTCATTCTGTGCCCCCCTGAGCCTCTTTGATTTCTGTACCCCTTCGCCCTCCCGTTTCCCGCCACTGTGTCCCCTGCGGCCCCGCCCCCCTCGCTGACCACTCACTGCCCCTGCCTCCCGCCTCCCAGCTGCTCCTCCCTCCCACCTCCCCATATATGGCACCCGCTGCGCGGCCGCATCGCTAGTGAGCCGAAGGCATGCCTAAGGCAAGCCCGTCTGTGCCCGTCCGCGTCTGGACCGCACCCAGCGCCAGAACCCCTGGCCCCCGCATCCGCCACGAAGACCACCTCCGATACGACGCCAGCACCCTCATCGCTCTCAACCCAGGACGGACCTCCACCTGCTTCAAGGCCGCCCCGAAACGCACCCATGGTCCCTTCACCTGCCGGAACTGCAGCTCCACCTGCCTCGGAGAGCCCGAGACTCCCGCCAAGAAGGACCTCAACCATCTCCGGTGCATCCTACTAAACACCCGCTCCGCACGCAAACACGCCGTCGAGCTCTGGGACCTACTCGACACCTCATCACCGGACGTCGCCTTCCTGAAAGAGACCTGGATGAACGAATCCTCCGCACCCGACATCGCCATAGCCATCCCCGACGGCTACAAGATCACCTGCAGAGACCGCACCAATGGAATCGGAGGAGGAATCGCCATCGTCCACAAAGACACCATCAGGGTCTCGAACAGCACCGACGACACTCTCAGCACCGCCGAACACATGCACTTCCAGATCCACACGGATCCCAACACCACTGTAAGAGGCGCCCTCATCTACAGACCCCCCCGGACCCTGACCCCAGTTCAGCAACTACATTGCCGACTTCATCAGCACGCACGCCCTGACCTCCACCGACTACATCCTCCTCTGAGACCTGAACTTTCACCTGGAGAACAACAACGACAGCAACTCCTCCACCCTGATCGACAACCTCGCCAACCTCGGACTGAAACAGCTCGTCACGTCGCCGACCCACATCGCCGGACACACGCTCGACGCCATCTTCTCCTCAAGCTCCCACGTCTCCTTCAGCCACACCTCCGAACTCACCTGGACCGACCACCACTGCATCCACTTCACCTTCCGGAAACCCGCCGCACACCACCGCACCCTACAGATCCCCCGCAGATGCTGGAGCAAAGTCACCGAAGACCAACTCCAGACAAACCTCGCACTCAGCCCACCCACCGACCCCTCCAACCCCGACGCCGCCGCCCGCAATCTCAGACGATGGATGGACGACTGCGCCAACACCTTAGCCCCACTGAAAAAAACAACCTACAAAGACACCAGCAAGAGAGCCAGCTGGTTCACCCGGAACTCCTAGCATCCAAGCGCACCTGCCGGAAACTGGAGAACAAATGGCACAGCGAGAAGACGCCGGACAGCCGCGCAGCCCACAAAGACGCCATCCGCAACCACCATCACCTCATCAGGTCCGCCAAGAGGACCTCCTTCAAAGACCGCCTCAACAACAACGCACACAACAGCAAGGAGCTCTTCAGCATTGTGAAGGAACTCTCCAACCCCAGCTCCAACGCCAACGACATCCCGCCGTCGCAAGCCCTGTGTGATTCCCTCGCCACTTTCTTCCACCGCAAGATCGCCGACATCAACAACAGCTTCGACTCCCGGACGACCCCAACAGGCCCCGACACATCAGACCCGCCGCACCCCATCGACCACGACCCCCTGACAGCCTGGGTCAACGTGAACACCGAGGACACAATCAAGACCATGGGCACAATCCACTCCGGCTCCCCATCAGACCCTTTTCCACACCACATCTTCAACAAAACCGGCAGCTCCATCGCACCCCAGCTGCACAACGTCATCAACCTCTCCTTCGAGACCGCGACCTTCCCAGAGAGCTGGAAACACGCCGAGATCAACGCCCTACTCAAAAAACCCAAGGCGGACCCGAGCGACCTCAAGAACTTCCGGCCCATCTCCCTGCTTCCATTCCCAGCTAAGGTCATCGAGAAGATCGTCAACAGACAGCTCACCCGCTACCTCGAAGATAACAGCATCCTGGACCCCTCCCAGTCAGGATTCCGCAGCAACCACAGCACCGAGACCGCCCTCATCGCCGCCACAGACGACATCAGGATCCTGCTGGACAACGGCGAGACGGCTGCCCTCATCCTCCTGGACCTCTCCGCCGCCTTCGACACTGTCTGCCACCACACACTACGCACATGCCTCCACGACGCAGGGATCCGAGACAAGGCCCTGGATTGGACCACCTCCTTCCTTTCCGGCAGAACCCAGAGCGTCCGCCTCCCCCATTCCGATCCAAAGCCTCCGAGATCATCTGCGGCGTACCCCAGGGATCTTCCCTCAGCCCGACACTGTTCAACATCTACATGGCTCCACTCGCACGCATCGCCCAACAGCACGACCTCAACATAATCTCCTATGCCGACGACACTCAACTGATCCTCTCCCTCACCAAGGACCCCCTCACCGCCAAATCCAACCTCCACGAAGGAATGAAAGCCGTCGCCGACTGGATGAAGTGTAGCCGACTTAAGCTGAACACAGACAAGATGGAGATCCTCATCCTCGGCTCCAACCCATCAGCCTGGGACGACTCCTGGTGGCCCTCGTCACAAGGGGCACCCCCAACACCAACCCACCACGCACGCAACCTGGGAGTCATCCTCGACTCAACGCTCACCATGACCAAGCAAGTCAACGCAGTCTCCTCCTCCTGCTTCAACACCCTCCGCATGCTCCGCAAGATCTACAGGTGGATCCCGACAGACACGAGAAGAACAGTCACCCAGGCCCTCGTCAGCAGCAGACTCGACTACGGAAACGCCCTCTACGCAGGAGCCCCGACCAAGCTCATCAAACGACTGCAAAGAATCCAAAACGCCTCTGCACGCCTGATCCTCGACATTCCACGCCACAGCCACATCACCCCCACCTGAAAAACCTGCACTAGCTCCCCGTCGACAAGAGAATCTCCTTCAAACTCCTGATCCACGCACACAAGGCACTCTACAAAACCGGCCCAGCCTACCTCAACAGTCGACTCTCCTTCTACGTTCCCAACCGTCAGCTCCGCTCCGCCGACCTCTCCCTGGCCACCGTCCCGCGCATCCGGAGAACCACCACCGGAGGCAGATCCTTCTGTCACCGCGCCGCCAAGATCTGGAACACCCTTCCCCTTAACCTACGACAGACCCAAGACCTGCTGACCTTCAGGAGACGACTCAAGACCTGGCTATTCGACCAGTAGCGGCAACACCCCCCCTCCTCTCCATCAGCGCCTTGAGACCCTCTCGGGTAAGTAGTGCACTTTACAAATCTTGTGATTGATTGATTGATTGTGGTCATTGTGTTAGCATGATGGGCACGGGCCCTCCAACATCACAGTGTGCTGTCTTCAGCGGACGTTACCATGTCACCTCAGCTTTGAGCCTGGACATGTAGCTACACACGCATCCTCCTGCATGCACAAGCGGCGTGTGCTGGTCCGGCGTACACAGGTTAGCGCAGGGGTGTGCCTATCCGGCAAGGGGAACGGGGTGTCTCGGACATGTCCGTTTGCACGAAGTGCGGTAAGTGTGTCTCTGTGTTCTGGTGTGGCCACCACAAGGGCCGCAGCAGTCGATGTTGTAAAGTGGCATGCACCACCTCCAAACGGCAGTGTCATGGTGTGATTGGAATGCCGCAGGACATGCGCGAATAGGCATTACAATGGTGTGCCATAGGAGTGCACGGGATACAACAGCGCAGTGCACAAAAGTGTGGGGGCTCGTGGGAGGGAGGAGCAGCTGTTTGGCAACGTAACACACAGTGAACCCGCCCATGTGCCACGTGCTGGGCATCTCATCCATGATGACCAGGGTCGCAGACATCCCACAACACCCACGACCGGCCTTTCTACACATCCTGTATGAATGCAGCTGGAGAAGTTACTTTAGGGGTGAAAGGTTCTTTGTCTGAGCTATCTTGCACTAACACATCTGCTGCTCCGAGAAGGAACTTGCAAGTGGCCAGCCCCCCCTGACAGATACGATAATATTTGCATCCGTCTCCCACACTACGCACTGCCCGATTTGAGAACAATGAGTACACATCCCACACTCAAAAAGTCCTTTGTCGTAGTTAGCGTGCATGAAATGGCCTTCACACGTACTCCCACCACACCCCTGCCCTGCACCCATTGCACACAGACCCGGCTCGTTGCACCAAGCTGTGCCATTTCATCCACAAGACTGGCACACGGCAAGCCAGTGCAGCTACAAGCAGAGCCACTGACGCAATGGCAGGGCATCCCGAACACATGGTCGACTCCATTCACGTCCACCTATACCTTGCATGTCTGCTGCATGTCCTGGGTGCACTGCCTTTGGCAGTGCTGCGGATTACTTACCGGCTGAGATTCCGCATTGCGGTCGTCACCTGCGTTCAACCTGTATTGCAATGTCGCACGTGCCTATCCGAGTGGTGCATGGACGTGTGCCTCTCCAACGTTTGCATAGCTGACATGGATTATGACGGGTGTGTGCGCCCCCTGTTGGCCCATGACCAGGAGTGTCATGATGATGCCCGTTTATGGCATGCATGGATGTTTGGCATGCATGTTGGGAACTGGGCCTGGGACATTGCACGTGTCATAGTATGCAGTGAGCAAATTGATCCACTTCCCGATTCTGCTTTGGTGCACATTGGGTACAGTGTTTGGAGTCAGCACATCTGTCCCAGTCAGCTGATGGATTACGTCGACGACATGTCAAATATTGTGGCCAACCATCACTCATTAGAGATAGTGGCTTACACAGCTGCACTCGCGTTCATGGACGAGTGACAAGGTACCTTCAACCACGACTCGATGTGCCACATTGCACGTGTCCCGCCGCATCATTGCACGTTGTGCATCTGGTCACATGTCCCAAGACGACAGTGGACATGGCTGCATTGGTGTCAACTCATGTCCGAGGCGCGGACAACCAACGCTGCTTGACACTGACGTGTGTTGGTGATGGACTACCCCGAGGTGAACATGGACGTTTTCCCTACGTTCCTTATTCAGGCACGCTGCTGCATTTGTCTGCATATCGTGGCACTACTCTTGGCCGTACTGACACGCACTTTTTTTAATAAAGTTTCCACATTTTCACTTGTCTCCAAATGTGTTGTGTCTTCATTTGTATGCCAATGTGTGTCACGGACTCTCTGGCTGCCTGCCATACGTGAATTGCTACCCCATCCGGACTGTGTGTTTGTACTTATGCGTTCTCATGTGCCTGTTTCGTACTGACGCTTTTGGACGTTTATCCGCCACAGGCGAGTGCATTTGTGTCCTGTGTTCGATTGGGCGAATGTTTGTGTTTGGACAACATTGTGTTGGATGTTGGTGTGCTCTGCTTCCTATGTGTGTGTGCTGCATTCTGTGTGAGATATCCCTTCATGTGAGGTATTGTTCACCCTTCTCCCTTTCAGGCAGTGTGGTTTTCACTTCTGTGCTTGTTCAGTGGTGTGATGTTGGCGGGTTGTGTGACTTGTGCTCCTTGTTGGTGTGTTTCATTTTAGCCATGGTTTGTCTGTAGTTGTGCTGTACTTAATTGTGCATGTGTGCCATTGTGCCCATCTCCCCCGTCCCCCCACTCCCTGCTTGTTCCTCTTCCTGGTGCTGTTGTGTCTGTAATTTTGTTACTCCACACATAAATACATGTAAGAACAAATTAGAATAGTTCCTTGATTCTTTTAGATTGCAAAACTTCTCTCTATTGGTTATTTTTGAATTTTCCATATAAACAGTTTTTTAATATTCAAGGACACATAGAAGTCAGAAGTGCAACGTATTCTATAAACACACTTTCTAGAACATTCTATAACACGTGCAGGTTAAAAATTCATCAATTTTTTAAACCTAACAATATTTTTTTGCAACATTTTCTCAAACATTTAACGGCACGTGCAGGTTAAAAGTTCACGATTGCTTTAAGTTCGAACAGTGCCTTCCAAATGCAAGTAGCAGGTGTGGTTGAGTTGACCAAATTTTATCCTATCATATGTACTCCACGTTTAAACTGCTTTTTCTTAACCAACCACAAAGATGCTTTTCCACAAAACGAATGTGCACCCTACTTTTAAAAAACAATGCTTATCATCTCCCAATCAGTTATCGTTTTGAATGAGAAAAAAAAGTAGTTCCCCACCTTTAAACATATCTCGTATTCTACGAACGGACTGCATGAGCTACAGACATCTATCCATACTTCCCAGCCATACCTTCAAAATGCTAGTGTGGATCGTAGGACATAGCTATGTTTTCTGGTGCAAGAGATATGCAGAACAGAGACGAATTGACTTAGACCTAGGTTTACAAAATGTGGACATTAAATGGTTTGGACAGAGAGGATTGAAGTGGCACCAATTGTTGCCTTTGGTTAAAACCTGTTTGCATCTCCAACACCCTGACCTCATGATTGTGCACTGTGGTGGAAACGACATAGGCATATTGACTGGTGTAGGTTTGGAAATGCTAATGAAAGGCACCTTTCGACAACTGATGTTGCTTTTGCCTCAAACTGTCTTTGTATATTCCAATATATGCCAAAGACAGAAGTGGAAATGGTCAAACCAATTTTGTCCTCAGATTGAAAAATCTAGGAAGAATGTCAACAAAGCTGTGTCTGCATACCTCAGAGACCATAGAATGGGGTCGATCTACAACAACAACATACGTTTTGATATGGCTGATATCTACAGAAGTGATGGAGTACACTTCACAGATCAGGGAAAATGAGTTTTTCTGAATAACCTGAAGCTGTGCATCCGCACTTATATGTAGCTCCAACTAATAAACACAAGGGCTCTTTTTAGAGCCGCCTTATATTCCCAATATCGGTTCGCAGAGTAACAGCTGTGATCCGGCTAGCACAGGGAGACCTGCGGCCCGTCGGCTCGGCTCGCACAGGAAGAGCTACGGGCCGTCGGCTCGCAAACGCACACCAGCCTGCTGGCTCGCAGAGGGAGAGCTCGGGTCTAACTCGCAAGGGGACACCAATGGGCCAACGGCCCTGCTAGCAGAGACACATCTATCACCTAACGGACTGGCTCGCACATGTACAGCTGGGGACACGACGGCTCGCAGACGCAGACCTGCGAACCGACGGACTGGTACTGTTTTATGCTTTAGGGTAGTACAGTGGTGTTTGTGTACTGTAGGGTGTTCGTGCTGGAGGTAGCGTTTCAGGGTTTAAGGTAGTGCACTGCTGTTTGGGTAGTGTAAGAATCGTGCTGGAGGTAGTGTTTTAGAGTTTACGACAATGCAGTAACGTTTGGGTAGTGTAAGGGGTCATGCTGGGAGTACTGTTTTGGGGTTTAGGGTAGTGCAGTGGTGTTTGGGTAGTGTAGGGGATCGTGCTGGGGGTAGTTTTTTAGAGTGTACGACAGTGTAGTGGGGTTTGGGTAGTCTTTGGGTAGTGTAGGGGATCGTACCGACAGACTGACTCACAGAGCTCCGAGCCGACGGACGGGCTTCTAAAGGCATAGCCGCGACCTGGTGATATGAAGAGATTCAGCGTGAAAGGCATATCTCACACAGACACAGATGCCAGTGTTGCCTCACAGAGGTAAAACTACGAACCCAATGGCTTCTACACAGAGAGATGCGAGCTGACGGAGTAAATCACAAAATGGCTGGCAACACTTCCTGGTTTCAACCATTCACAGCCAATAAGCCGCAAGCTGGTGCTTGTAACCCCTCAGCCAATCACATGTCAGAATTCTCAAATATCGATATCAGTAAAATTTGATATTTCTCAAAAACTACTGAACGGATTTACACCATTTAAACAAAAGCGTGCTTTCTGGACCATCACCTTTCTCCCTGCCAAATTTGGCGTAATTCCGTTCAGCAGTTTCACCTGTAGTCTTCTGTAAAGTTTCGTATGTAAATTGCATGCAGAAAACACGTTTTAGGACCCTCTTTTTCTCAGCCCCACCTACACCATTCACCCCCAAACTTTCAATATAAGAGCTAACCAAAAAGAGAAACTTTTCGATAATTTCATAAAGATTTGTCAAACGACGCCAAACTTACAAGCACATAGAAGGCTCCAGAAGGGGGCCGCGCAACCCCCTCCGAACATGAGTGAAGCCCCGGGGCTGCGCGGACCCCAGCGCACCCCCGCAACCCCTGCGAGCCCCTGCTATTATTTTTTAAGAAATACCCCCGGAACCTAGCCCACCCAAGGGCCTCATTAAAATGAAATGCAAGAACACGCGACCCCAGTGCAAATCTTTGCCGATTTTTTATTTTTATTTTTTTTAATGATTTTTGGGGCCCCCTGAGCAGGCCTAGGGGGTCAGGGTTTTTCTACCCTGTCCCCTTCTCTTGTTTTATACCTTTGTTTCTCCGTTTTTGGGTGACTCGCTTCTACCGAGCCACAAGATGGCTGCCAACACTTCCTGGTTTGGACTACTAGCAGCCAATCACAGTGAAGCTCGCGCACGCGACTTAGGCTCCGCCCAGATATTGAAACGTTTATTTTTCTAATTTCTCAGCAACTACTGAACGAATTTAAAAAGGTTGCTTTCTAACCCAAGCACTACCTTTCTGCCAAATTTGGAGTAATTCCGTTCAGTAGTTTCGGCTGTAGCCTTGCACAAAGTTTCCTATGGGAAATTGATTTTTTGACTCTTATTTTTTGAATTTCTCAAAAACTACTGAACGGATTTACACCATTTAAAAAAAGGTCGCTTTCTGAACCAAGCTCTACCTTTTTGCCAAATTTGGGGTAATTCCATTCAGATGTTCGGGCTGTAGCTCGTCGCAAAATTTCCTATGGAAATTAACATGGAGAAAACGAGTTTTGGGACCCCCCTCTTTTCTCTGCCCCCACTTGACGAATCACCCCCAGACTTTCGGGATAGGAGCTGACCTGGATAGACTTTTTTATTGGACAATTTCAGGAAGATTCGTCAAACGACGCCAAAGTTATTAGCAAATCAAAAACAAAATTCCTATGGAAACTAGGTTCTTACTATAACTACCTACTGGCGACCGCCAGTAGGTAATATATGTATATATCTATATATACATATATATATATTAGAAACTAACTGAAAAAGACAAAGTTTACAGGGATGTTATAGTTACACTGACATTTCACTCGTACAAAACCAGAGAAATTCAGTAGTTATAGTTAGCTGAGCTAACTATAACTTACGTCCCCTAAAGCACTGCTTATGACCTCACATATTACATTACTGATGACATGGTCAGTGACATAACTCATGATATCTCAAATGACATCACTGATGATATCTCAAATGACATCACTGGTGATATCACTGATTACATCACTGATGACATCATCCAGTGATTGTGAGTCTTTTCTAAAACCTACTGAGTGTTATACATATATACTAAGATGAGTGACTGTGGGAGTTTCTATATGGTTGAGTGAGTGGTTGGGTAAGTGGTGTATACAAGACTGGGTGGGCATGTGAGACACTGGGTCTGTCAGTGGGTGTATGAGTAAGTGAGTGGCTATGTGAGTATCTGTATGAGTGAGTGGGTTGGTGTTTAAGTGGGTATAATAGTGAATGAGAGGATGAATGAGTGACTGCATAGGTGAGGGTGCAGGTGTGTCAGTGGCTAAAAATGGTGAATGAGAGAGTGCATGAGTGGCTGAATTGGTGACTGAGCAGGTACATCAATTTTTGTATGGGTAAGTGACAGGATACATAAGTGACTGTATGGGTGCATGAATTGGTGTATAAGTGGGTGTATGGGAGAATGCCTGGGTGTGTGAGTAGTTGTATTGTTGAGTGAATGAGTGTGTGAGTGGCTGTATCGGTGAGTAAGTGAGTGTGAGGGAGGTTGTATGGGAGGGTATGCACTTGTCTCAGTGACTGTATAGATGAGTGAGTAGATGTGTTAGTATATCTATGAGTAAGTAAGTGGATGTGTGAGTAACTATGGTGAGTGAATGGATGTTTGAGTGGCTGTATGGGTGAGTGAATAGGTATGTGAGTATTTGTATAGGTGACTGAGTATGAGAATGGCTGTATGGGTGTATGAGTGGGTGTCTAAGTGACTGTATATCTGTATGACTAGATGTGTGAGTCACTGTATTGTTCAGTGCATGAGTGGCTGTATATGTGAGTTAGTGGTTGCGTTAGTGGCTGTATGGGTGAGTTGATGTGTGAGTGGCTCTATGGATCAGTAAGTAGGTGTATAAGTGTGAGTAAGTGTGTGAGCGTGGATGATGTAATCAGTGATGTCATCAGTGATATAATTTGAGATGTCATCAGTGATGTCATGAGTGATGTCACTGACCATGCCATGTGTAATGTAATATGTGAGGTCATAAGCAGGGCATTGTGGGGCATGAGTTATAGTTAGCTCAGCTAACTATAACTGCTGAATTTCTCTGGTTTTGTACGAGTGAAATGTCAATCTAACTATAATGTCCATGTAACCTTTGGTTTTTCAGTGAATTTCTATGGTTTTTAGGTTTTGCCTGCACAGCGCTTGCGCTTTGCATGTGAAATCTTTTGTATTAAATATATCTTAAAAGAGGCTCACATCAAACCCCTTGCTTGCATTGCTTTTCATTGGTTACTGTGCTTGCCACTTATATTTCCTCCATTTCTATTGTCTGTAGCACACTGTTTCCTGTTTCTCCGCTTGTGTGTTTCTCTTATCAGTTTCCTGGTGCCGAACCACTGAGTCCATCTGTTTTTGGGGCACTTTTTCAATGTTTTCCCTGCACAGTGCTTTTACTGTGCTTGTTTACATATTTTCCCCTGCACAGGGCATTTACAAAATCATTTCCCCCTGGCTGCATGAATTTTAAGTGTGCATGTAGGCTCCATTTTAATTTTCTTTCATTTATTATTACACAAGGCTTGGAATACATTGTGCTCCAAGCCTCGCTTTCAGCCCTGAGCAAATACCTCCTCCCCGACCTCTTCCACAGCAGCAGCAGCTTGAGCTCTCCTCCCACAGATTCTTATCGATCTGAGCCTGATGCACAGCAAAGAGACATGCTGAGTCCGTATGTTTTCCATGTTTATTTTATTCCTGAAGGGGGAGAGACCAATAGAAAGGAGGGCTTGCAAAAACCGCACCCCTTCCTGAAGAAGCCAGTTCTGCAGAAAAGAAACGCACAGAGGAGATGGTCGGAGCTGCATCAGAGCTGCATCCTTGACTGCGCCCACATCCGCACCTGTAGTACCCACATTCATCGATGAACCGACCCCACGGGGTCCGCACTAACTCTTGAGGTCCAGAGCGGTTGGACTGCAACCTCCATTCCCGCATGTATTTGGGGAATTGAGCTCGGTCCGTTGATGGGAGGGACCATCGGCCTGCCACCGGTCCCTCCCCCTCTCTGCAGTGCACGTGTGCAGGAGCCATAGTCACCTCACGCGGAGAGTGAGCCTCAGGTGGCCCACGGAGGCTGTCTGGCTAGGTCCGGGTGCAGCCTGTGACCCACCTGGAGTGCCCCACTCGTGCAGAGGGTACAAAAGGAAGCTGGGACACAAGGCAGCTGAGTAGGTAGGCCCTGTAGTAAAGATCAACAGCGTCAGTCATCAGCACTTAATGTCAAATTGTGCCCCCCCCACCTGCTCTGCTGGTCATCTGTCGCCCGTACCTTCATTTTTTAAGCTTGCTTGCTAATTGTTATTTGGTTCACCCAGGATTGGAGAACCCAGATTTTCCAGCATTTTAGCGGCTTAGTGGAGCCAGGAGGAGTTTGGATGATTCCTCCCCTCTCTGTTGACCACACGCCAGTATAGGCACTAACAAAAGAGATGGGGGAAGAGGAGAGGCATGCTGGTACAGATCGGCGCGGTGGGATGCGCGCAGCGAGTAGCAGTGCAGTGCAAGTGCGGAACTAAGGTAAGGCCCTAGGTGGGCCATGACTTATTGCTATCAGAAATAACTATAAAATTCATTAAAATTTCATTGTTAAAACACATAAGTGTCCAGGCCTAGAGAACAGCACAACTGCGTGACCATGAGGTCTGGCCCCCTACGTGGGGCAGTGTTACAACAGCATACAAAGCAGAGGAAAAAGAGATTGGGGAAATGTCGATTCTGTGACAATTTGTAGAAGGGCAGGCATACCAACTGGGGAAAGGGCAAATCCACTAATTCCAATTGTGGCCTGTCCTCTAGTTGGCCAGCATTCAAATATTAGTGAAGAGATTCCTCAAAAAAATCATAATGAGGCCTTCCAGCCAACCATCACTGATAATTTTATTTATATAGAGATGTTCAAGGAAAGTAAAATGGTCCTTGGTTTGAAATGAAAATGGTCAAAGCCACAACACCGACATAATTAATTAAGCCGTATAAAATCAGTTACAATAATACCCATTTGCAAACAACCCTTTGGGGAAGTTTCAGCAAAAAGTATACAGCTCTTGGCACAAGCCCACAAAAGCTATCTGAAGTGTGCAACGTAGCTTCTACACAGGTATTGGGCTATCACTCTTTGGTTGTAAAGCCCAAGTTCATGTTCCCTGTACCGCAACAGTAGAAATGAAGCCTAAAAATGTAAACAGTGGGACCAGGAATTGGACTGTGGCAACCACTAATGATAGCAACGGATCAGTGAAAAGGTCTGCAAACGTTGATAACGAGGGTATAATCTCAGATAGAGAGGAATTGGATTTTAGCCTGGCAATTAATATCATCAGGCACTGAGTCACCCACAAGTGATGATGTATTTCTGCCTACCCTCATATTGTCACCAAGAAAATCAGTTTTATCCAATCACAACAGGGACCCAAACGACCAAATTATGAGACCAGAAGAGTTCTCAAGTCCCAATAATTTGAAAAGTGGAACTAAAATAGATCCCTTCAGTCCAATATCCACAATAGGAGGATCAATTCTTGACTTGAAACCGGCTTTGATCCCTGAGGTAATAGAAATTGAATGTGCTCATATGCCATACAAACCAGAGAATGCCGACTCTATTAATAATCCTCTTAATTCTGCTGAGCTATCATTATTAGCTAAATATGACACACATTTTTCTGTGAGAACAAGACAAGCAGAGGACTCGACAAAATCTCAATCCGGAAAATGGCACAGTTTGCTTAAAACCATGGATACTATAACCACCGCCCTGAACTACCATTTAGATAAATTGAATATTCAGGTGGATCTATTGAATACTCTGGCCCCTTATGTAGCAGGGATAGATTCCAAATTACTCAACTTAACCAATTTAGTGGCAAGGTCTCAACTTGATAGAGACAATCAAATGATCACCTGTACTTGTGCTCACATCATAGATAAAATATCCAATTTACCGAATATAGTCGGTTATTATTATTATTATTATTATGAGCTTATAAAGCGCACTTTTACCCAAGGGTGTCCTGGCGCTGTACACTGAGTCCCTGGAGCACGGGGGCCTAATCCCTAAATAACCAAGTCTTCAGCCCGTTTCTAAAGGAGAGGAGCTCCTCGGCCTTCCTGATATGCACCGGCAAGCTGTTCCAGGCCTTCGCTGCACAGTAAGAAAAGCTATGTCCTCCCCAACTAGCCTTTTTTATTCGGGGTACCGCAACTAGTCTGCCTTCGGACGAGCGCAACGCTCTCCCTGGCACATACCAATTGAAGCTACCGACTCAAGAACTCTGGGCCACTGCCCTTCCATGCTTTAAAAACGAGGAACAAAGCCTTAAATTGAGCTTGTCTTGATACCGGCAGCCAGTGCAGTAGCCGGAGTCCCTCTCGAACGGAAGCAAACCTTGGGATGCCTGTCAGCAGTCTCGCCGCCGCGTTTTGAACCAACTGTAATCTGTACAGATGTTTTTTTTTCAGATTCAGATACAGACTGTTGCAGTAGTCCAAGCGCGACAAAATAAGGGCTGAGACTGCTAACCTGAAACCATCGGCTGGAAGAGAAAATTTAATTTTCCTCAATATCCTAAGGATATGGAAGCATGTCGAAACCACTCTACTAACCTGATCCCCAAAATCAAGTTTCTGGTCCATGATCACGCCCAAATTCCTTGCCGTGCACGTGGGGACTGGGGGCATCCCCAGCGCATCAGGCCACATATCCGGAGTCCAGATGTTAGGATTATTCCCAAATATCATCACCTCGGTCTTCCCTGCATTCAATTTAAGGCAATTCGAGGCCATCCAGCCCGCAATATCTTTCAGGCAATCATGGCACCTCGCGGCCATATCCACTTGAGACCCTCGCTGTATGGATAACACAATTTGTGTGTCATCTGCATAGGACGTGAGTTGCAAGCCAAAAGATCTTAACAGAGCCGCCAGTGGGCTAACATAAATGTTAAAAAGCGTGGGGCTCAGAGATGATCCCTGCGGTACCCCACACGGGAGGGCAAAAGGCTTAGATTTATCAGGCCCCAGGTCAACTGTCTGGACTCTGTCGGCTAAAAAGGACTTCAGGAGGCTCCAGGCAGTGCCTTCTACCCCCGCCCCCGACAACCTGTCCATCAGCACCCCATGATGGACCGTGTCGAAGGCCGCCGATAGATCTAACAGAATCAAAACAGCCACCCCTCCCTGGTCCACTGCCACTCTCACCTCCTCAGTGGCCTTAACCAAGGCCAGTTCTGTGCTGTGTCCTGCACGAAACCCGAGCTGCGTCGGGTCGAGTGCCTTAGTTCTTTGAAAAAAAGAGCTTAGTTGACTGTTTATGGCCTTCTCCACCAACTTGGCCGGAAGCGGGAGATGGGAAATGGGTCTGTAGCTATTAGGATCGTTTTTATCCAGACTGTTTTTTTTTATTAAGGGCAGGATGGAGGCAAACTTCCACCTCCTAGGGTAGTTACCCGAGTCAATGATGGTATTGAACACTGGGGTAAGTGTCATCGCAATGACCTCGGGACATTTTTTTAGTACCGCCACTGGGCAGGGATCGTTGGGTGAGCCCGACCGGGCAGCCAGAAGAAGGCTTATAACCTCCTCAATCTGTAACGGACTGAAACTCTCTAATTTATCCGATGCCAACCTCAACCTCAAATTGAGGCTAGTTGTTGCTTCCCCTGCCTCTCCCTGATCTTTGGAGAAGGAGGAGAAAATCCCTTCCACCTTGTTCGGAAAAAGGAGGCTAAAGATTCGCACAGTACCGGACTACTGTGTGAAGCGGGTTTGGTAGGGATCGTAAGCTTAGTGATGGTCCTGAACAATTCTCTGGAGGAAGAGTTGGCCTTCTTTATCTGCTCGGCAAAGTAAGCTTTTTTGGATTCTATAATTAATTTCTTATAGATTGTGAGGCTTTCTTTGTACTTATCTTTGTTATTGGGACTATACCCATTCCTCCATACCCTCTCAAGCCTCTTGCAGTCAGTTTTGTGTTTTTGCAGAGTATCAGTAAACCAAGGGGCAGAGGGCTGGGCCCGCCTTGGAGTAAAAAATTTAACTGGCGCAAATTTATCACAGGCCCTCTCAATCTACCTTGAGTAACTCTCCTCTGCTTTATCTACATTTGCTGAAATGCTGGGGGTATTTAAGATTAGAAAGTTACCCATCTCTGTCCCGTCTATATTTTTCCATGCCCGGATGGCAATTCTTTCCCTTAGCTTGGAATCGGCCTTGATCTGAGACACTTGTGAAAGTGTGAAAATAATAGCTGCATGATCTGTCCACGGAAGCGGCAGAATATCCAATATGTCCAAACTGGAGTTATTAGAAAAAATGCCATCCAGGGTATGCCCTGCTATATGAGATGGTCCAACCACCCTTTGATCTAACCCCCTCCGTGCATAAGATCCATAAGTCTTTTATTATCTGGATCTAATACATCCTCCAGATGAAAATTAAAATCTCCCATGATGGTGAAGGAGTTAGAGCACAGTCCCTCCTCCAGCAAAGCGCTGAGCGAATCCAGGAACGCGCCTCTATAACCTGGAGGACGATAGATCAATAGTGCTTTAAAGGTATTATGGGGGTGAGTCGGACACAAATAGACAGAGCTTCACATGCTTGATTAGAGGCTATAGAAAAGGAGGGATCCAGACTGTTATGATAAATAACGGCTAGCCCGCCCCTTTTCTTAAGGGTCGGTCCAGCGTATGGCAAACAAAATTTACCGGCAAGGCCTTCACAATATCAGGACCTGAAGTGTTATCCGTCCAGGCCTCCGTAATGAACGCCATCATGATCTGATGCTCTTCAATGAACAGACTACATTCCAGGCTATGTTTCACCAGCGACCTGGCGTTTAACAATAAACATTTCCATGGGGGAATGTTTGTACTTAGGTTCTGCGGGCCCGTCCCCTCTTTGACCGAAACATTGCAGCGGTAGGCCAGAATGTCTGGCAAAGGACAGTGACAAAGCACACACTTAGCGGCCAATTCTCCTGGCCGTGTGCTAGGTAAAACCTAGGGCAGCAGGCCTTCCCACCTTCTTGGTCCAGGCTTCTGAGCTGCTTGGGGAATATCTTAAAACATCTGGTATACCAGAACCAGGGGTCTCGCCCTCAGCCCGATCCGAGCGCGGACGGGCGCAGACGGGCTTGCCTTAGGCGCACCTTCGGCGCGCCAGTGGCGCGCCGCTGCGCGCGCCTGCTGCGCAGTCACGGGAAGCTGGGTTTGAATACCATGCCCAGTCCACCCGCCCAATCACTGCCCTGTTCCCCGCCTCCCTGTCCCTCCAATCAACCGCCTCTCCTCTCGGCGTCACCAGGGAGTCCGGAAGGCCGGGCAACAGCGGTAACCCTGCACCCCACTAAAACTAATAAAACAATTGCAAAGAGGATAGCAGCACAAGAATTTTAAAAACAGCGTGACCTGGCAGGTATTGCACACAACCCGAACTCCAGGATTCAGCGCTCCGCGTCACGGCCAGGTGTACTTGTGCTCACATCATAGATAAAATATCCAATTTACCGAATATAGTCGGTTCTCTAGTAGATAAAGTCAAATTAATACAGAACAGAATAAAACAGAGCTAGTAAATGTAATTAATCATAGCCATGGCTATGTCAACAAAGCACTTAGGGGCATATCTACGAGGACGGCGATAAGTCAACGCAAAGCGTGCTTAGCGCTTTTCTACTTATCGCCGTCTATCGCTTGATTATATCGCCCTGTTAGCGCGTTATCTACAACGCATTTCCCCAGGGCGATATAATTACCAGCGATAGCGGGGAAATCGCCGTTTTGCAGGGAACATCGCTGGTTTTCCAGCGATGTTCCCTGCAAAACGGCGATAACCTTGCTGATACGACCCTGTGGTCGTATCAGCACATCCACCCCCATATTAGGTATGCTTAAGTCTGCATTTTAGCAGACGTTAGTTTTCGGCGAAAACAGCGGTTTTCGCCCAAAACTAACGTCTGCTAAAATGCGTTGGCAGCCTTGTAAATATCGCGATGTTCACATCAGCGATATTTACAAGGTTGTACTGCCCAGTGACGCCCACTTTGCATCTCATTAGAGATGCAAAGGGAGACGTCGGGTAAAAGGGTGCCAACATGCGCCAATGCATGTTAGCACCCTCTTGTTAATAGGGCAATAGTTTTATCTCAGCTTTTTTGGCTTTAAAAGCCAAAAAAGCGGAGATAAAGCCCTTGTAGATATGCCCCTTAATGCCCAAACATACGAACAAGCCTCTAACGAAAGACCAAGTAAGGAGAGGGATGGAATTGAGGGCGTTAATAACAACAAATCTCGAAAGCATATTGGCTTTCATCATACAAAAGTACAACTTATTAAAGAGGACAAAAGAAGTAACATCATCACAATAGGGCAAGGAAGCATTTTTAATGACTTCCAAGTCTCTCCGGCTGCTCCTAATGAAAAGAAAGCTAATCAACAAAATGTAACGCAAAACGTCGAGGCAAATCCTGGAATAAATAATTCAGAATCATTTTCCAACTCAAAAACACTTAGGGGTCGATTCCGATTCGGGCCGGAAAAGCACCGACCGACTCGGATCCGGAAAAATACCGACCGACACGTACCAGTGGCGCCCGACACGCCAAGTACGATGCAAGCCGCGATAAATCCGACCGACACGTCAGGAAACCAAGCCGACCGACCGAGCCGCTCGGAAAATAGCAATCCGGCCGGAAAAACACGCGAATCCAACCGACCGACACGCACCCGGAACAAATCCGACCGAATCGTACCCGCCAACTCCAACCCGCAAAGTACGATGCAAGGCGCGAAAACACGACCGAGTCGGACGGAGGACAAGCCGTACGACCGACACGCATACAAAACCGAGCCGAAGCAACACAATACACCGCGACCGACGCGTACGCAGCATACAAAACTGCACAAACACAGCGTGGACGAAACGGAAAACACCGTACGAGACCAATGCAGGGTCCGACTCGGTCACAAGAACGTTTCCAACATACACAAACAGCACAAAGGAAAAATCAACCAAAAAAAGGCCAAACAAGCAATTACCAAGCCAATAAACACTGGGGGGGTGGGGACAGAGAACAAAGACACACCCACAACTCCACCTATATAAAGGACACAAATCACTACCATGAGCCTTTGCAAATGCCATTTCACTGCCAGCACCCAAGAGAAAGCAACCACACACCCACAGCTCATCCCTCACACAAGCCACACACCATCAGCACACCAACAAATACCTACCTCACATACACCCAGCAAAACACACACTCACACACCCTCACCTGCACACCAACACACACATCACTCACCATCACCACCCATCACCATGCCCCCCAAGAAGAATCCCAAGTTCCTAGATTGTGAATTGGAAGTCCTGGTAGACGAGATCCTCAGATGGAGCCACAGCTGTTTGGCACTCTGGTCCAACAGACCCCCATGTCGCAGAAAACCAAGATGTGGGAGAGGATCATCAACAGGGTGAACGCCCAATCATCATGTCGGCGCACAAAGACGGACATCCAGAACAGGTGGTATGACGTGCGCAGGAGGGTACGGGACCTGCTGAAGATAGACTACAGCAACAGCCAACAGACCGGCAGTGGCCCTCCTGCCAAGCCAATATACCTCAGGCCCTGGGAGGAGAAGGTGCGAGCCATCCTTCCGCCA